>VURO01000151.1:90973-105737 GCA_015108175.1 Pelvicachromis taeniatus | reverse complement strand
GAAATAAAACCAATGTCTTCACTCCAACCGAGCGTTCCCGCTGTGTTACAGATATCACTTTTGATTGATTATGCCTGAGCTGCTCCTTTTATGGCAAGTCAAAATGAAAGCCCTTTTGGGTCACTGAGAGAAAAAACAAAAACAAACTTCTTTAATCCATGCCTGTACTGCCTAATAAAAAGTAGCCTTTGGGGGGAAAACATGATAAATTAATTTATAAAAATTTGTAAATTAATTTATAAAATTAAAATATAGAGGAAATATCCTTAGTTTAATATCCTGAGATATAAATAGGAAAAATCCTAAAACTAATAAAAACTAAACGAAAACATTATCAAACATTAAAAACTAATCTGAAACAAATCCACTCTGCAAATGAACTGAGACTCAAATAAATTAAAAGCAAAAAGTCAAAATGAAATAAAAATAAAAGTAATTATAAAATATAAAACTGTAATAACTAAATAATATGTTTCTAATATTATAGTTTTCATCTTCCTTTCAAAATTAGCAGCTCAGTTCCCAGTACACTTACCCATGAGTGTGGGTCAGCAAGCAGGGGAAACTATGGGTTTACTTAGCGGGTTGATAACCAGCTTTGCTGAATGCTTATCCAAGTTGCCAGTGTTAGTTTAAGTGATTCCAGATAATGGAAAGATACCTTGGGTATGTTGATCTTGGTTTGTAGTACAGGGCCCTGGTTGTGAGAGCGCTGGAGCCCTGGTTGAGAGGTGGGGACATTTCGAATCAGTCAGCAGCAATTTTCAAAAATATTTTGACAAAGAGAAAGTTGCACAGTGGATCCAAACACTGAATTTTAACTTTGGACTGAGTATTACTACGGTTGTTACTAAAGGACTCAAAAGCAAAACCTAAGGAAACAAAAACCAAATGGCTAAATTCAAAGTACAAAATCTGCAGGAAGATAACAAATGACATCCAAGGTTTCCAGGGGAAAAACCCCAGGGATACAGGGACAGTACAACAAAACAAGAAGTGTAATCAGGATTATTTATACACAGAGGACTGATGGGGGATGGGACACAGAGGAGAAGTGAGACATGAAAACTAATCGACAAAAGGTGAAAGCAACCAAGGAATCAGTGGGAACCAAAACTAATCTTCAAAGTAAAACAGAAATTAAGGTTTAACATGTGCTTAAGAAGTGTAAAACAACAAAACACAAAGAGACCAAGAATGTCAAAGAATATAAAAAAACAACCCAACACCACTGAAAATCCCGGGGTCCACAATAGACATCATAACAAGCGTGCAGTGGTTTCCATTGTGTTTGTTTTTATTTGCTCTGTTTCAATGTGGTGTGCATGTAGACACACCCGATCCTTGCATTTCTTTTCACACCAATACATACAGAATTATAAACATGTCGAATTTCAGGCTGAAGGCTCTGCATTTTGCATATTTTCATAAAAATGTAGTATCACTGTATTCTTTTTATTTTACACAGGTTTGAGGCATCAACTGTTTTGTTTTCCTTCATATATTTCATTCCTGTCAGGCAGCTTTTCAGTGGTTTAAGCAGCATATTGTAGTTGTAATTATACAGTATCATGGTCCTGGGTCTGTGACCCAGTGTGTTGATTTGTTTTTTATTTATTTGCGGGGTTATTGCTGTCTGTGTTTTGGTTTTGGTTTTGTATTTCTGGATCATTGGATTTGGTCCCATATGTTTCCTCTGTTTTCAAGTCAGTCACGTCCCTGTGTGAAGCCTGTGTCCTTGAGTCTGTGTACTTCCTGTTTTACTTTGGTAGTCTTCAGTCTATACGTCAGGTTCTCTTTTGCCTCTTTTGTATTTAGTGACAGTGTCTGCTCCTGCTCATCATCGTGTCGTCCCTCATACTAGTCTGTCTTCATGCACAGTTTCTAGCTGTCCCAGTTTAGGTTTTGTTTTTTTCTGCAATCCAGCAATAACGCTGAGTGTTTTTGAGTTTACGTTTGCCTCTGTGAGTCCTGCTCTTGGGTCCACCATTCCTGCCTGCCTTCACTATTTAAATAATTTCATGTTGTTCCTGAAGCCTATCAGGCAGCTCTGCAGCTCGGTCAGGACCCCTCCAATGACTGCCCGGACCGGCAGCGCACACTTCGCACAGTCATCCAGAAACGGGGCATCAATGAGCCCATCCTGGGTGCAGAATACAGGAACCGCAGAATTACAATTCGAAACAGTATGTTTGATTACATCATAACTATAATGTTGCATTACAGTCTAAACGTATTTTATTTCACATTTCAGACTAATGTGATGTTTTCTGCCAACAGACGCTGACCTGGTCATCACTGAGGTGATGTGGTGGGATAACGGCGTGTACTTTTGCACCATTGATGCTGCTGGTGACACAACAGGGGACTCGGATCGTGAAGTCAAGCTCATCGTGTTCCGTGAGTCACCTCAGTCACTTCAAGTCGAGTTATTTGAGGTAGTAAAATGTGAAATATACTGAAATGTCAGTAGTGTTGTCAGTAATTATGTTTTACTGTCACCTACTCCAGACTGGCTGACGGTTCTGTTGATCATCATCGGTGGTCTCCTGCTCATCATGCTCTTTTGCATATGCTGCTGTCAATGCTGCCCGCAGAAGTGTTGCTGCTACGTCCGCTGCCCTTGTTGTCCTCGTACATGCTGCTGTCCAGAAAAAGGTAAAAGAAATGTATTTTTGATTGTACCTTTTTAGCTGTAGCTCAATAGGAGGCAGAATCACCTCACCAAATCACGAGAAAGAGACTTCTGTATTTGCAAAAGTAGCAATACCAGAGCTGAATATGCTTCAGCTGGAAATCTACATCTTAACTCAAGATTTCAAGTTAGTAAGTTGAAATTTTGAGTTCGCTCTGCCTGATTTCCTTGATGGCCTGAAGCAGATAGCGCATGTGCACCCAAAATCAAGTAGGGATTTTAGCATCAGTGAGCTACTAATACATCATAAACATGAACAAATTTCTTTTGTGCTGAGTAAAACCACACTGAAAGTACTTAGCTACCACCTGAGCTCTAGCACCATATGCTAACAATGCTAACAGCTTCCACCTTCTGCTCCAGGATATGAAGGAAATGTTGGAGTCGTAGACTTCTTGCTGTCCTCCGTGCTGTCCTTGATATGACCTGTATTTTACCTTTCAGTCAAAACATATTTTTATGAGTTGGCACCACATATAAAACACTGGTACTACATGGTAAATAACACATAACCACTCATAAGCATAAATGTGGGCAATGATGTTGGCTACTTACGTAGATCTCTACAATCGCTCCCTGCAGAAGTCTAAATCAGACATTGGTTAAAGATTTAAGATTTCACAAGTATTCACATTTTCCTTCAGTCACTTTTCTCCATCCATCCATTCGCAGCTGCTTATCCTTTTCAGGGTCGCGGGGGGTGCTGGAGCCTATCCCAGCTGTCTTAGGGCAAGAGGTGGGGTACACCCTGGACAGGTCGCCAGTCTGTCGCAGTGTAACACGCATAGATAGACAACCATTCACACTCACAGTCACTCCTGCATTCACACCTGTGGGCAATTTAGGGTTTCCAAGTAACCTATCCCCACTAACTGCATGTCTTTGGACTGTGGGAGGAAGCCGGAGTTGTTGCATCACAGTAGCAAAATGAAAAATGTACACACATAACAAATAAAAATGAAATACTACTACTACTACTACTACTACTACTACTAATAATAATAATAATAAAGTGACCAGTTTCTCTCTGTATGGAGCACAGAGAGAGGTATTGCAGATGGTGACAGCTCATCTCTGGTGACAGTGAAAGTGCAGATGGCAAGAATGATCTCCTGTAACGTTCTTTCTGACAGCGAAGCTGAATGAGTCTTTTAGAAAGGGAGCTTCGCTGTCTGTGTACAGTGTCATGCAGTGAGTGTGATGGATTGTCCATGATGGAGAGCAGTTTTGTCAGTGACCTCCTGTCCCTCACTGACTCAAATGTCTCCAGGTTGTGTTATATGTCATATGCCATATCTCATTATTACTGCATAAACCATTTTACAATTTCAAACTGTTTAATTATGCTAAAGTAAGCATTTAGTCTAAGATAAAGAGAGCTATTTTGAGTTGATGTAGATCAAACAAATTTCAAATTCATAGAGAAAAATGTGTAAATGTTTATTGCTCTTGGAGGACATGAATTGTACGTGGTATGCAGCACTGTTCTTTTGAAGGTTAGCCCAGCTGCCAGATGTGTCATTGTGTTTCACGGCTGTGGTATGACACAAAAAGCAGCCTTGTGTGATTTCGAAAATATTTTAAATATGCACTCTGCAAACACATTGTAATTATTTGCCCTTCTCACAGCATTGTACAAAAATGTAGGCTGAAATTTCCCTCAGTTTGTTATAAGTCAGAATATTTACTGAGATGGTCCAGTGTACTTTTTTACAAAACAAACAGTATTATTATTACCCTCTGCTGTAAATCAGTGTTTGCTAGTTAAGTACCTTTATCAGTCATTTTGAGCTCCATGTGCTTTGATTTCAGCTGTGATGGAACACAAGATGCTGAAAGAAGCTCGGAAAGCTATGTTACCCTGGATGAATGGTCAGCCCATTTATGCTCCCATCAGCTCCAATGCTTCCTCCCAGGGCGTTCCCATTCTGTATTCAGGTGAGTGAAAGAAAAGCACAATAAGACTTGTCTTTAATCCTTTATTTGCAATGACGTAAAAAACCTCCAAACAATGTGGAATTCTGCATATGGGGATCAGAGCTTTTATTCACTTCAGCTGCCGAAGGTAATAGACCTGCAATACAAGCCTTTGAAGCAGGCTTGTATTGCAGTCATGCCCTTATTTATTTATTTATTTATTTATTTATTTACCTCTAGATGTATTGTAGTTTGTTTTCACCATGTGAACTATTTTTTTTGCAAGATCCCTTGATTTTTGGAATCTGCTCCTGTCTGTTTTGTGCATTACCGTAACAGTGTTAAAACCATAGACTGTATATAAAAGATGATTCAAAGGTCACTTATTGGTTTGTGGACTCTTGCTTTTTCACACCTGTTTGTATTTTTAAAAATCTGAATTTGATATTAGTCAGAAACCTCATACGAGCAGTGCATGCTCGTACTACAGGGATTTTTTGCATGATAATTTAGCCCTGATCTGAAACATATTCTGCTTTATCTTCTCTTTTACTTCAAAGCTGACGATAATTCTCAAAATATACTTCACGATGTATTCAGGAAGTGTTGAAACAAGTACCTGAGTAGGTAAACAGAAAAATGTTTACTAAGGCAATAAAGCAAGAATAGTTATTTGGTAAGCTTGTATACAGTCTGATTTCTCTTTGTAGTCAGAGGAGTCGCCCCCTGCTGGCCAATAGAAAGAATACTGGTTTAAGTCACTTCTGTATTAGCTTTGTCTTTTTTATACAGTCTGTGTTTAATACTTGCTCAACAGTTCATGTGAGCATTTCAGTGGTCACAAAGGCTTCATTTCTTAGTTAAGGTGTTACAATAACACCCTTATTTACTCAGCCTATAACAATATTGCACATCAGATTTGGTTAAAGCACTTAAAACAATCATAATCTTATTTATTTCTTATTTTCTAATTGTACTCTGTATATCTGTATCTCTATTATACAATCCTTTTCTGTGTACTTGTAATATTTATATAGAGATGTATATATTGTAAATACCATATGATCTATTTCTGTACCACTGTTTTTTGCGTCATGACACTGCAACAAATTCCTTGTTTGTGTGCAAATCATACTCCTCCCTTCAAATGTCCAGAGTTAACCCATAACTTGAGTTCTTGTAGGTTCAACAGTTGTTGTTTATCTTCTTAATCACTGTCACTTTGGGTTCAGGTTCATACTCAGACTACCCAACCAAGCACAACTTTGCCATGGCTCCCATGCAGCTGTCACCCATGGGCCTACAGCAGCAGCCCCCACCACCTCCTTCACACCATGGCAACAGCAGTGTGGGTGGAAGTATTCGAGGTAACAACCACATGTTGGAATACCTGGAGAATCAAGTGAGAGGGCTTGATGTCATTGCACCTCAGATAGCTCCTCATGCTGTCCAGAATATGCCTCCATTACAGGCTCAGCCTGCTCCTCCACAAGTTTCCTACACACCAGGGCCTCCGAGTATGTTGTCAGCACTGGATGAGATGGGGGCGAGAGGGATGGAGAGAAGAGTGATCACCCTGCCTCCTATTATCCAGCGTGTACCCAGCTTTTCTTCACGCAGGGGCCCTGGTGGTGGAGATGGAGCTAGGGGGGTTCCCAGGATGTCCAGCCAGTCCAGTGGGAGTACAAACCGCTCTGCAGGTGGTCTCCACCGCAACAGTCGTGGGTCAAGAGACAGATACAGAAGTGCATCTCCTCCCAGACGGGGAATCCTGCGTGATTACATTGATGATTCGGATAGGGAAAACAGGCGGGGAAGAGAATCGCACAGGGGTTCAAGGAACGAGAGAGGAAGTTCGTCTAGGCGCCGTGCACGAAGTCGCGATGACCTAATGGATGAGCTGCAAAGCAGAGCTCCTCGTAGGCAGAGGAGCTACTCACCTCCCTTGCACCGCGACGGGTCCTGGAGCTCAGATGAAGAGGACAGTATGAGAAGAAAAGGAGGAAGAGAGAAGGACTGGCCAGAGTTGCCCCCCAGCTACCACTCCATCGACATCCAGCCTCCACGCAGTAACAACCGGAGGAACTATGACCGCCTTTCTGTAAGATCCACACACAGCTAGTGACACACTCTGACCCAGTGTTGTGTCCTTTTATTCTTCTTTTATCTTGCATGGCTTTTAATATCCCAGCCACACCTACAGGGTCAGTCCACCACTGTGATCCAAAGAGAGCTATAACAGCTTTGTCAAATAATCATACAACGACTCCAGAATTCTTGTATTTTAAATGAAATGTTTAAAATCCTGACTGAGGAAACAGAAAATAGACACATTTCATGCACTGAAATGATTCAGTGTATGAAATGGGTTAAAAAGGTTTAACCATGTGGCATACCATAATAGCAAAACAATGAGAACTACAAAAGTAGGCAATTTTGCAGAACTGCATTTAGGATGTTTTAATTAATTGCAAATTAAGCAAAATACTTTTTTTTTCATACATGTTTTCCTTGAACGTGTGGATGAAGTGTCATTCATTTAGTCTTAACTACTTTCATTTTTGAAAATTTCCTCTAATGTCTTGGCGCTTTTCTCTACCTGTGTGCGTCGACTCGTCTTTAATTCTAATTAGACCTTTTTCACTTTTCTCTCTTAGGATAGAAGCTCCCGTAGCAGCACCACTGTAGTCATCTGAAACATTTCTGTCTTTTGTGCTTTTCTTGAAAACGGTAAAAATGAAGAAGAAGAAGTCTGTGCCTGTTTGGTCACCTGGAAGGAACAAAGATGTTGTCGATTCATTTAGTAGTGCAAATATACTGTACGAGTATAATACCCTGCATGTAACGGCACCAAAAATAACTGTTCAGTTGATGCTGTATACTGCAGGTGATGTGCAGCTGCATGAAGTCTTGTAATTGATTGTTATTAATATGATTGTATGAGATTCTTGTCCTCGTTCTCCTAAATTGTCTTACTTGTGGTGATGGATTTTGTGGGTTAAGTACGTTTGCCATTGTAAAAAGGTGCTTGTGCTGAAAAAGATCCAGGACTTGCAGAAGAGATTCCAAATTTCTAATTTTACTTCATGGTTAAGCATAAGTTTAATAAAGATACAGTGTTTATTTGTTTTTGTTTTGCTGTTAGGTTTGTTTGTTTTTTACAGTAATTTGTTTTTTGCCTTCCTTATGTTATTTAAAAAATAATTTTTATATGTGTGTATATATTTTTTTTTTATCCATTGGCTAAAGTAGTAACGGTAGCAATGGAAACTACATTTGCAGGAAGATGGACTGACTAATTAGTGGACGTTTTGAGAACTGGATGCACCCACACCAAAATATAATTGTGCCTGGATTTTTTTTTTTTTTTTAAATAAAGATGGAGCTTTATTTTAAAGTATGTGTTTTTAATAAAAATCTTTACGATACAGCCTGTGTGACGTCGACTTTTATTTAATTAGTCCTGTTGTTGTAGCCCATTACCCCAGGGGTGATTGGATTACTTGGAAGTTTGCGATACTAAAGTCACATATCAGTTTGCATTCTGAACGTGTATAGTACTATAGTGTAGTTTGCTGTGGCCCTGTTTTAGACATATTAGTAATTTAATTAAAACACCCCAATCTTAACTGCATGAGAAAATGAAAGTATAAAGTATTAGACCATGTAGGGAGAAGAGTAATTCAGTCCAGTCATTTATCAGATGATCTCATCTGATAAATGACTGGATAAAGCACTTTTTTTTACTGTGACTGAGCACTGCAAGCCTCATTCATCCAACCACACACACATTCCTACAAGCACTTGATACAAGATGCCCTGGGGTTCAGTATTTTCCCAGAGGATACTTCAGCATGCAGAGAGGAGGAGCCAGGGATCAAACCACAAACCTTCAGATTGTTAGGCGGCCCACTTTACCACCTGAGCCACAGTCTGTGCACGCCTAAGTAAATGTCAGGAGGAAAAGACGTCAGAGAAACAAATGGAAAATATGATTTCTGCTGAAAATCAAGCATAAAAGCTGAAAAATCTTCTCATTTCAATAAATTGAAATGAGAAGCAAAATCGAATATAGCTAAAGTGCTGAAATGTGAGCTTTATTTTCTGATTGTTAGTCAGCCCACATGTGCGTTACATCTGTTACGTTGTGCCACTAAAGCTCAAACCAAAAGGATGTCGCGGTCCGGTGATTTATAGAAACTTACCTCACAGTAAATAAGACACAAACACTCTTTAGCTCAAAATAGCAGTGAAGACCTTTGACGTTACATCAGGTTTTATTTCACCTTGCTTTGTTTAATCTTCGCCAAAGAACATCTGTGTACCACGTGCTCTTCATGCCAGTGACTTAAAGACAGAAGCTGTGCAGCTCTGAGATGAGCAGTTTCTTAAACACCAAACTGAGTCACTGTTTATGCTCCTATATAAATAATTATTGAACGTTTTGTGGCAGCTAGAAAACGGCACCATATGGGGATTAAAATTAAATCCAGATAGAGCAGATTCTGTTTTTTCCACTGGCATGATTTTCTGGCAACCAGGCGCACAAGATTTTGGAGTAGAGTATTTAAGACCTACAGCTAACAATACTTGGTGTCTTTTTCATCTCCCACTTTGACTAGAAGCCTGTATCAGCATCAGCAGGGTTTGTTATTCCCTCCCTAATAATTTCCTTTAAATTATTTAACCTTAAATTGTGAAAATGTATTGTCATGACAGAGTTATACTAAAGGCCAGTCTGTATGCTAAATATTTCAGAATGTAAAGCTCATTAAATATATGTGTTACTCTGCGTTTCCAGGACTACAATCATTTCACAGCTGAGCTGCTGTCTCCTGGGAGCCCGGTGCATTATGGGTTACACTCAGTGCAGAAACTGTGACATCAGATAACCTTCTTCAGTTTCTGTAGTTGTTCCTGTTAACTGATGCTGCGATAATTACAAAATATACTGCTGCAAAAAAAATTGTATATTATGCAAATTTCTTGCTAGTTTAGCTTCAGGTTTACTTTTATATCTGTGTTTAGTTTTTTGTTTGTTTTTTATGGTCGGGTTTTGCACAGCAACAAGCATTTCACTGCATGTCGTACAATGTATGACTGTGTATGTGACAAATAAGATTTGAATTTGAGCAAAGTTTAAATTACCCTATTTTAAAAAAAATCAAAAGTTGTTTTATACATTCAAACTTATGATCTCATCCTCATTTATCCAGCAGATATTAAGGAGTCAAAATGTTCACACTGAGAATCTCTGACGTGTGTTATGCACAAACCTGGCTGACAGAGATGTCACCCACACAGTCTGAGGGGATGACTCACCTGTGTGGGTGTAACATGGGCTAACTAATCTATTATTAACAGTCATGTTAAGATTGTAAGGCCATGATGGCCTCTCATGAGATGTTACCTTTTTATTTGTTATTCTTTTTAAATCACTTCAATCTTTTTTTAAAAATAGAAAATCTAGGTGCCTGTTGATTTCAGACTTTCTAATTAAAAGCCCATTTTTGAATTCATGTTTGTTGTGACGCTGTAGCGCTCAGTGCAAGGTCTCAGATCTGGCCTGCAGGTGGGGCTGTGGACCAAGTTAGTGAAGAAGTAAACATCCCGGATACACCGGCAGACGAGAGGTTAATCACACAGGTAGAGCTGGGATATTTTTCAGCGTTGATCATCGCTCTCCACATACTGTCTGTGTTGTAAGAGGTTTATTTTTAGCAACGTGATGCACAATTTCAGGAGATATTGAGGGGATACCAAGTGAACGACTCTGTGCTGTCATGTAATTTGATCATTTAATTTTACTAGAAGTTTAAGTCATTAAAGGACAACAACAAACTCGTCCTTACAAATGTATTATCTAACATATACAGCAGTGAAATGCTCAATCACATGAAACATTCGTCCTTAGCTGAATAACAGCGATTATGATGAACTTTCAGAAGATATCCTTTTCCCCTCCCTCTCAATTAAACATTAACACTTAAATCCAAATAATAACGGCATCAAACAACCGGTTATCTGACAGCCTCACCACACAGCCGACACTTTAACCATGACAAAGGCGGTTTTAGTCTTTATGACGGGCTCTTAGACTCGTGTCCTTCTTAGTCCATGGTCTTATCACTCCAGGCCATTGACTTCCTCTTGGCCAGTTCCATCCAGGATGGCTGGCCGCTGTCAGACATGGATTGCAGCACCGACGGCAGTGTGGGTGATGATGACGGTGATGAAGAAGACGCTGCGTTTTTCCGTGACCACCTGTCCTCACGCGGCCTTTCTGGAACTTTGGTGGGGCTTAACTCTGAAAAACAAAACGCACAAAGGATCTAGGTCAAATGGGCCCACTGAGGATAGTAAATACTAAAAGGTGTTTATACGGCAATGATTTATGATCACTCTGCGCAAACACACCTGCGAGGTTTACTGTTTGTCTTTCCTCTGTATCTTTGATTACAGGTGCGGTTTTTGCCAAGGTAGGGGATTCACTTGATCCCTGCACGTCTGTATGAGTTTTTCTCAATTCCACCTAAGAACACACATTCAGGACAATCTTGTCAGTTCCAAAACATCCATATATCAGTTCATGGCCTGCATTTCAGAAAGTGAAATAAAAAGTCCAGAAACAATCACAAATTGAATCTGCTAATAAACCCAGTCAAAATGATCAGTTCCATTGTATCAAAGCATGTTGGTAGCCATCAGGATGCCAAAATGAATGACTGACACATGCTAGCCTACTGTTATAGGTGCCAAATAGAGACTTTTTATACTATTTACTATTTATACTTTCAAATGGGCAAATCTGACTGCCCTAGACAGCAAGGGGAGGTCAGGCAGCACTGTGAGGATGGCAAATGATATGAAAGACAGTTATAAAGAAGTACCACAAACCCCCTTGGGTCCAGGCGGTGTGGTCCACTCTCCTCGTCTCTCTAAAAAAGCAGCCTTCTCGCTTACAGAACCAGACCAAAATGCTCTTCGGGTTGTGAGTGGCGGAGCCTCTTTTTGCTCACTGGCTTCTCTCTCTCCTCTTCCTGACGCAAAAGCTGAAGCTGAACCAACAGCTGATGAGGCTGCGGGGTCTGAGGTCAGCGCTGAAGGTGTAGGCTTGAGCTGCTGGGCAGACTGGAGACCTCGATTGCTCCAGGAGGATTGCTGCTGACCTGAGGAAAGGTAAGACTGCGCAAGAGACTGTGTGGCGCTGCCTTGTGCAAACTGAAACGTGGTGTCTGTTTGTGAAGGGGAGCGCAAAGGAGACTGGGTTGTCCACGGATTGGTGGCCACCACTGAATGTGGGGCAGACTTAGTTGTATTCATCTGGTCTTCACTGGTGTGTTTTGACATTTGTGGATCTCTGGAAGCATTCGACAGCACAGGAGATGCCCTCTGTTGCAGAAATACTGGCGATGTTTTGACAGTCTGTGCTTGGCTTCCGCTTTGAGTCGTTTCTGCCGTTGACTGCTTTGCAGCTTGCACAGTCTGTGTCCGTACTTGTGTAAAAGTCTCTGTTGGATTTGTGGGCTGCGCTTGTGCCTGCGGTCGAACTGCAGATTGCATGTTTGCCTGCAAATTTCCTGCAAAATCTCTGGGGAATCTACTAATGAAAAGCTGTTGGAGGCTCTTGGTTTTTTCCATGGCCAGAGCCATCCAGGACACCTCGGATGAGGCCGTCTGCGGGGCAGGCTGAGGCTCCCGCGGTGTAGCTTCTGCTTCTTTGGGGTGTGCAGGCATCGTCTGAACATCTGAAGTTTCGCTGGTAAATGGAGCATTACGATTGTCTGGAGGGGAGAAGCCCGTTGAGGTTTGATCTAAGGGAGACACACAAATCTGTTAGATCTGCTTGGCAGCACTGTTACTGTTAAAGTTCACCCGGGTGGTATCTTAATGAGTACAAAGTTCCCGTGTGATCAGTAAAAATCTTATCTTCCTAGAGTGATTATTTACCACGTTAAACAGCAACAACACTGCACACCTGTGCAATATTAACTCTGTAATTAAAGATATAATGGCTGTGAGAAGCTGCTTCACTATCAGTGTAAATTTAAAGCAAATCTCCAAATTACACATCATATCCTATAATCAGTGTGATTCCACTTAATCACAGACACGGTGGACATTATGTCAGTATTCTGCTATATTATTACATTTATTTCAATGTCATCTTCATTTTATTTTTTTCCTTTAGACATTTTGTCTAAATTCATTAGTTTTTTTCCTTTTTGCTCTTATTTACATAGCAGGATTTTTTTAAAAACTATTTGTGAAACATTTTTAAAAAGCTATTGTGCGTACTTTTAAACCTTCTACATAACAATGTTAGGAGCTCTGAAAGACTCACCAGCTGGTCTGAGCTCTCCAGAGGAGGATGGTGTCCAAGATGCATTTGCTTGCAGCTTTTTTTCACTTATTTCCTGCAATTTTTGGTCACCTTGGTCCTCACCCAGCGCTGACTTTGAATGCCTGTTAGAAGAGGTATCACACCGAAATCTAAGTGACTGAGATGTGGAGCGCAGCTTGATACCAAAAGCTGTTTTTCCTTGTTCCTGCTCCTGGGCCTCCTTGGCTTCCACCGCCTCATCCACCTCTTCCTGGCTGCTCTCGATCTCCTCCGCCTCAGCAGCGCCTTTGTCTGCAGGTGCATCTTTAGATGCTGTCACTGATTCCACCTTTTTGAAGCTGTCTCTCCTGTCCCGGGGAACAGCTAAGGTTTTAGGCGGTACGCCTTCTTGCCAAAACCTCCCTAAAGCAAACGGACGCTCTCGTGGCTCTTTATGTTCCTCCTTTTCCCTGCTTTTCTCCTCCATTTCTCTAGTTGTCCTGTTCCTGGCTTCAGCCCGTTCCAACACTCCCAAAAAACTGCCCGATCGGGGTCTTTCTCCATCTTGGTTTCTCGATGCGGTGACAGAGAAGTGGAAAGAGCCAGATCCTTGGGTATATCTTTTAATTCCTCTTGTGGTCTCACCATCACCTTGAACCTCCTGCCTAGCAGAGGAAGACCTGAATGCCATTCCTGAGGGATTGTCATCATGAGGCATTAGTTGCTTCTCCAAATCCCCTTGTCTTTGTTCCTTCAGTCCTGACTCTATGAAGGACGAGTGTGGACGTTCACCAGATGCTGAATCCACACGTCTGCGAGGTTTAACTCGAGGTACTTGGGAGGCTACAGTCTCAGGAAGAGCGTGGTCCTGTTTGGAGAAACTTTGACTGGATGGTTTGGGTAGCGCCTCTGATGTGACCGGTGGCACTTCTGCACATTTTGAAGGAAGACGCTGATGTACAACGGGAACGCCAACTTCTTCTTCTTCTACCCCTTCTTTTTCTTCTTTTGTTTCCACTGTCAGTTCTTCTTGAGCGCCAAGATGCTGTTTTAGTTCTTTGACAGGCTCGGGTCGGTCAATGTTGTTCATGGTGTCTAAATGAGACCGAGAGACAGTCTGAAGATAAATAAAAAAGAGAGAGAGAGCGAAAGAGAGAGAGATATCAAGGGCATGAAAGTGAAGTGGTGCACTGTTTGTTTATACAAAGAACATACAAGAGAGAGAAAAAACTACAGCAACTTACTGCAGCAGCTTTCATCTTAGTGCCGGCCCTCTGGTTTCTGGGTTTGATAGACATTCGGTGGCGTGCAGCAGAAGTGTCTAAGCGGGAAGTGAACTGAGCCGGTGTGCTAAAATCTGATGGGACCTCAGCAGCCAAAGAAGGAGAAACAGAGGAGACGGAAAGAGGAAAAGCATGGGATGGAGTCGAGGGAAGAGATTTGGTAGGTGCAGGTTTGGGGATGGGTGAGAGAGTGCGAGATGTTGGCTGAGATATCGCCTGCAAAGAGAAAAACAAGTAACGAAAATCGCTGTACAATCCTGCAAAGCCACGGGCTAAGAGAAAGAGCTACAAAATACACTGTTTGGGATCATTATGTCATATTCATGTCATATTATCACATGTGGTTGGTAACCTTTGTTACTTATCTGATATTCTATATCTATAGATATCAGATAAGTCTATAATGGTGACAGTTATATTGTTTAAACATTTAAAAAAGAACTTTGCAAAACAATTCCAGATTTATTTTAATCAATCATATTTTAAAAAAAAGTTTTTTAGTTCATAAGGTGTATTTCTACATTGCATAGCTGATTATTTGATCTA
>VURO01000151.1:40967-90094 GCA_015108175.1 Pelvicachromis taeniatus | reverse complement strand
CGTGGGACAGTGCTCGCGATCCCATAATGCCCTGTGCACATCTAAGTGGAACCAGAAGAAGGATGAGTCAAAGTAAGGACAAGTAAATGAATCTGAAAGAGAATGTTTAGAAAGGCGTTGGTCACGTAAACACTCACACCAAATCTTCTTCTGATCCGAGACCTTTTCCTGCAGTGATGTCACTGGCTGACTGGCTGAGCTTGGCATTTCCTTCTCCGCCTGCTCTCTTGCTTCTTCTAAAGAGACGAGTTTTCAGATTCTTGATCTTGGATCTTTTGTGCCCTAACAGAGATTGAGACAGAGACAGATCCAGTTCACATCGTTCACACATGAACAAGAAGAACTCACATGATCTCACACACTCTCTATTTTCTATTTTCGATACGTTCTTCAATGAGCATCTGTTTCATTGATATTTCACTTCATGACAATGCGCTTCTGTTATCACTCTCATGTTAAACTACAAAACAGATCACCTCACCTGCCACGTCCTCTGTGCTTTCTTCTGCGTCTCCAGAGAAAGACTCCATCGGTCTGATCCCTAAAAGAAAAAAAAAGTGTAGAGCAGATGACAGGTAAGAGTTCAGTGGAAAATCCTTTGCTTGTTCTCTTTCCAGGAGTAAAAATGGACTCAAGGTTCAAAGGTTTATTACTGTTCATTATCAGTTAGGAGGGCTGGGTGAGGGCAGTCTGTTGCCAAGATGAACAACATCTTAAGCAATGTTACATGTGGCGTTGCCAAGAAAAAACACTCCACAGGTACTGTAGAGTAGGAAGAAGGTGTTAGGATCTGAAGCACGACATCGCACTGTACAGTCCGAGTGACATGTTTGATGAAGTAAGCAAAAGCAAAAATCTTCCTCCACTGCTTTATGTCTCACAAACATCCTGACTAAGTTGGCGTGTTACTCTAAGCTAAAGCCGTTTCCTGTTTCTGCCTGCACATGTGTATGTCCCACCTTCTGCAGGGTGCTGGTGTATCTAAGGAACTGTTGTCAACAGAGAAGGAGGCTGTATAACTGCCTGATAAGACAAGATGTGCCCGGTTATCGACAAACAAGCAAAGTCCACACTGCACCTCTCGTGCCACCGATTACACCATTTTTACTTGATCCTCAAAAAAGTTGCTATCAATGTAAGCAAATTGATTTAAACGGTATGTGAACCTCAGACTTGTTTTCCTCTCTGCAGTGAAGTGTTCCCTGTGGTTTCACCGTTCACTGAGCTGAACTATAGCCCCCAGAGAAACGGGATAATCCGGTGGATTATTGACATTGCAGAGAGATCCTTGTAAGATTTCACAACGCCGTAATAATCCACAACGACTTCATCAGTGCTGCAACATTTCCCCACCAGGTGACATTCCCTGCGAATGTCACCTGGTGGGGAAAACACCCGCGTACAGTTGCACACACTCCAGATGGGGAGGGAGGAAGGAAAAAAAGAAAACAACGGCTGAACTTACCAAAAATCGAAAACCGAGCACCTCAACTTGTCCCTCCTGATCGTCCTCCCCTCTTCACGGAGCGGTCTCGTATCAGCTGTGTCCCTGCCTTAATGTCTAACTTCAGGCTTACCACATCTGCAGACAGAGGGAGATACCGAGGAAAGGGAGCGAGGGAGGTGGGAAAAAAACAGGCAAGGAGAAAAGAGAGAGAGGGAGAGAGAGAGAGAGAGAGAGAGAGAGAGAGAGAGAGAGAGAGAGAGAAGGTCACTTCTTTTCCTGACAGGGTGAGCAAATGCACAAGAGAAAAGAGGACAGATGAGAATGTGTGTGTGTGAGAGTGAGAGAATGAGAGAGAGAGAGAGAGCGACAGAGAGATACTCTATTACATTAGTGGCACACTGTGGCCCTCTGCGCTAAGCTCCTTATAAAACGTTAACCTGATTTTAGGCCCAGAAATGAGAGTAGAGGGTAAAAAAATAAAGCTCCAGCTGGAAAGAGGGCATGAATATAGAAATGATGGCTCACAGAGCTGTTTACATATTGCACGGGCTCGCTCACGCCCTTCAGATGATCAAAAAGCGGAGGCTATGGGTGTGCTGTGAGTCTTCAGAAATGAAATAGATACATAAAAACAAGCAGAAATCAGCCACCTCCCAGCACTTCACATCATTCTCACACAAGACTGTTTGGCCACAGTCCTGAAGGTGCAGTCTTTAAAATGTTTGTCTGGGACCTTTGCTCCTATCTCCCACACACATTTTTCGGAATCTGTGAGACGACACCTCGTTTCGCTGCAGCGAGATGACACATTGTTCCTGCGAGTCCTACTTCCTGCGCATTCACACAAGACAGTACTGGGAGATGGGAGCGCTAATCTAGGCCACTGGGCTACAATCGGCGAGAGGGAGGGCCTGCAGGAATTGGCATGCAAACGCTTGCATCCGCATCCATGTGTCTGGAAGCGTGGCTGAGCAGCATCTCCAATGAGTCTCCTTACAGATAAATCCTTGTCTCTTCCACCCAGTACCCACATCCAGCTGGGTAACATCTGGATTACATGCAATGGGACACATGCACCGTGATAAGACCACAGTGACACAACAGTCTGGGATGTGCTTTTATTTGAGTCCTTCATTCATGGATTTATTGTTTGTACTCTACACATAAAGGACAATACGCACACAGGCTTGTTTTTATCTTAATAGGGATGTGATGGTGTTATGGTATCATACACGTTTATTGCACTTTCTGCTTCTGTCATCACAGCCTTCATCCCCCTGGCAGAAAGAAAGCAAAGGTACTGATTTTTTGAACAGTATATGTCAGTCTGTGATTCATGTGGTGTTGTGGTGGATTATAATTTCTTCCTCTCACAGCCCAGATGAGGACTGTGCATATCGAGATTAAGGCCGATAGATAATCCGATCACAGCACTGTTTGAACTCACGGGGGTTACCACTCACTCTAGCAAGCATGAAAAAAATGTGAGGGAATTTTTCGTTCTTTGTTGTTTTTTCATTTTTATAGAGGACTTTTTTTTTTTTTTTTGTCAAGACGTTTCCATTGATTCATCCCAGCATTATTAACTAATATGTGAAGCCTTGAACAAGCTTTGCCCTGCAATTTATCTATATTTAGATTGAGATTCTGGTTTCAGATAAGAGTTTGATGGTAATCATTAACTAGACATCGGTGTCTTCCATGCTTGAAATGTTGCGCCAATACAGAGCCAGCAGAAACAGAATAAGCTACAGCTACAATGTGGCTTTGTGACATAAGAAAACAGTCAAATTTCCAATAATTTTAAGTGTTAAAAATTTTATCCAGAGCTCAAACACTGTGGAAATATATGTTGATCTGCTGATCCATGTAAAATGTATGACAGCTATGAAGCAGGTGGTGAATGTGCTTTATTTAGTTGGATCAGAGGACTCATGTGTCCATCAACACTTCATCAGACAAGCTGCGATAAAATTTGACCAATCTCACAAATATTCAAACTTCCTCTATATTTAATTTTATTTTAGCCCCTTTTCCAAGTTTCCAAAAACTTTACAGTCAGTTTTATTTTTTTCAAGTCTAGTTTTAACATTTTACTTCTAATCATCCACCCTAAAATAACCTGGAGAACCACCAGCTGATTACTGTAAAAGCTTTCTGTAAGTACACCTTTCTATGTAACTCTACCCACTCTAGCCCTCTTGGTCACTGTTTTCATTTAATCTGCGCCTTGGCCTCTATCCTGTAGAAAACAAGAAAGCATCTCACAATCTTTCAGCGCACTTTGGTCAGTCTTAATATTTATTCTGCAGTTATGTATTACAAATAGTTTAAAAACTGTTACATTTTATTCCTTTTTCAAAAAGATATTTAGGCTCGTGTTTGGCTTCTTTAAAAGAAATATTAGGAGGCATGAAAATGATCCATATTTTGCATAAATATCATAGAAAACTGAAAATAAATCATAGAAAACTGAAGAACTGTCTTTAAAAATCCACCAATAACAGCAGCAGAACAATTAGCAGAAATTGAAGATGTTTCAGTGAAGCAGAAATCAAACAGTAACCCATCTCGTTATAAAAGTCAGTCCCCAGACACCTCCAAGCTCGTGCAAATCCAACAATGCTGTAGATCTGGAAGGAAGGCAGGTAAGTACATTAAACAGCTTGGCAAAAAAGAATCATTTTAGCTTCATGACTCTCATAGAGTTTTTGTGTGTTTGGTGTGGAAAATGTCTACGGTGGTCTCCTGGCACTGCCTGAGGTCATAGTCACAATATCCAACAGAGAATCGGCCCTGCGAGACAAAAGTCAGAAAGATCCCATTCACTTTAGCCACTCTGTAAATACAGCTGAATACTAATAAGTATATAATGTGCAGTCTCACCTTAGGTCTCTTGAAGTAATCCAGCCCTCTTCCAATTTTTATGATCCAACCATTATCGAACCTAAAAATAAAATCAGGTCTAATTTACTGGGATAAACGAGACACAGCATTTTGAGCAAGTGTTAGTGTGGAAGTGAACATCAGACGTCACAAGGATGAACTTCTTTCCATTTGAAAACAAAAGTCCTCACGCTGCACATACGTGGCTGCAGTAAATAAGGGAAATCTGCAGGCGTACCTGATCTCCCGGTCATGGATAGTGGAGGAGTACTGCAGGTCTAGAGTCACTCCGTGAGCGCCGAGACTCTCTTTCAGCTCGGCCAGAGCACTGCTCTGCTGGCCACTATCAGCCTGCAGGACGGGATAAGAGGCGGTGAAATCACAGTACAAACTAAACAGAGGAGACAGCAGTGGCTGCTCAGTTTTGACTATAAAATGCAACTCTATTATATGAGTAACTCACTTCATCCTGTGACGTGAGGAGGTGGATCTTGTTCACCTTGCAGGGAGTTTTTAGGAGCATCTCACAGAACCGAAGGAAGTTGTACAACTGTGTGTGAGAGGACAAGCGAGGGGCTTGTTTGGCATATTATATAAGGTTGGTACAGTTTAGGGTTGAGTTTTATATCATGAACATAAAATTGAAATTATTTATTATAAAGTGCTAGTCCAACTAAAAGGGGGAGAAAGCTGCTTGCTTGCAGCAAACAGCGTGTATTAGTTAACACATGATCAGAGAAAAATACGATTTCCAGTGTATACGTTCAGGCTTTCATCAAAATCCACATCATAACTGAATGGGTTCCTCCTTTTCCCATACACCACCTCGACAAAAGGTTTAATTAAAATTAGCCGAGCAGTCTATTCATAACCTACCAGACAGATTTTATAACATTTGTTAGTTTAACCTCCATTAATTGATTAATAAATCTATTAATCAATGAATCTTTTAGCCATTTAAATATTGAAGGCTTTCTGGTCACAGAGAGACCCTGGTGCAGACCAGGACACACTAAAGAGATTATGTCCCACCCCCCCGTCGGCTGCTCCTGCTACCTAAGGCAGAAAATGTATACACGTATTGCAGACTTTATCCTCTAGTAGAATTTTATCAGCATCAAATTAATGGATAAACTCATTAACGATAAGCTCCAACCTCTGAACAAAGCCTAATAAAAGGCTGATGACAGAGTAGAAAAAATAAAAACCCCAGTTGATGAAGACAAAACTCTTACTTGGTGGGTGTGCCGTATGTACGGGTCCTCCACCCAGACTTCAGTGAGAGCGCTGCTGATGTATGGCTTAAACAGAACCTCGTAGCTGTGACCAGTAGCATCCTCTAATATTCTTATCTGCTCGTGGTACTTCCCATCTGTCAGGGAAGAGAAGAGCAACACATATTTTTGGACTGCCTTTAGCTGTAGCTCTTGGTTTCCATACATTTTCCCCCCAAATCCAAAAACTTAACCAGCACAGTCCTACACTGGAATACAACCCTGTCTACAAGAGATACTAGACATAATTAGATTTGTACATAAATGTAAAGGATATAACAAAACAATTAAAACTAGATTTTGGTTGTTGAGAAGCTTGCAGTGTCAATATTCAAGTAGAGCTGGATTACAGGGCAAAGTGGGCTTCAGCAACCCAAATCCACAGGGTCAGTCAGATTGTGCAAATTAATAATTGATGTCATATGCAACACTGAAGCACCTCGTTCGCCTGATTTGAATTCTTGCTTGTAGATCGTGTGTCAAAATGAACACAAAATTATTCTTCTTGCTCCCTTTAGGTGGCGCTACATCTACCTGTGCTCCTTGGAGCTCCTCTATTACGCCTGTCTCCCTCTCATTTACACACAGGTGTTACAGGTGTAACAGTCAAAACTACTGCAAGCAAGAGCCTCAGTAGATCAGGGTAAATGGTAAATAGCCTGCATTTGTATGGCGCTTTACTTAGTACCTAAGGACCCCAAAGCGCTTTACACTACAATCAGTCATACACACATTCACACACAGGTGATGGCAAGCTACATTGTAGCCACAGCTGCCCTGGGGTGCACTGACAGAGGCGAGGCTGCCACTGGGCCCACTGACCATCACCAGTAGGCAAACATGGGGTTATATCTTGCCCAAGGATATTTGGCATGCAGACTGGAGGAGCCTGGGATCGAGGAGGTGACCCGCTCTACCACCTGAGCTACAGCCACCCCAGGGTAATTAATCTTTGTCCGGCCCACTTTGTCCTTTTTTTTTTTTTTTTAACTACATTACTGGCAAATTACCTTCTTTCATCTGATTCACGTGAGCCTTGATTTGCTCTGCTCTGTCCATGTAGCCCTTTATCTTCTCTCTGTAGTGCCCTCTCTTTGAGTCATCTTTTACAGCTGCTCACACGACAAAGAGAACATTAAAATTAGACGTTCCGCGTCATTCAGGGTGTAGGGCAATGTTTAACATATGTAATGTTTAAATTTAAAAAAAGAAAAAGAAAAAAGGAGGACCTTTTAACACGTCCATAAGCAGCTGGATGCCTTCCTGGTAGCAGATGAGAGACTCCTGGAAACGTTCGCTCTGGTCCAGCTCCACCGCCCGCTTCAAGACAGACACTGCGGACGCCTCCATCCCCGACAGGTGGTTTTGTGTCATTGTTCTGTCTTTCAACTATCTTTTTAAACATATACAACACTACACAAATGTCATGTTTCACTAGTGACCGGAAAAAAGCTGAGAGAAGAGGCTCTACCCACCTAACTCGAGTGCCCCACAAAAATAACTCCCGGAGAAACTTAATGGCTTTGGTTAGAAGATTGATGGTTATATATTTTTTATAATAACACACAGTTAAAGTATTTTCAGTTTTTATAAAGTCTAAATTAATTCAAACAACATATTTATCACACTTTAATAGCTAGAAAGTTAAGGGTAGGAACAATTTTCAAAGAGCCGTTGCTCTCGAAGAGGCGGTGCTCTTTTAATGTAACTCCCCGTTGTTTCCGGTTGAGACTGAGGAGAGAGGGCTTGACACCAGCGTGACTTCACTCTGTTTCACTGCTGTTTTCAGTACCGAATTATTGTTTAATGTTTGAACCTGGTAAACATCGTATGATTATATGTCTGTTTTTCATAGCGGTTAGTTAGACTCGAGTTCGGTGTTATTTATCGGTTAGCAGGGCTGTAACCTTGGCTAGTAGCTTCTGTTAGCTGAAGAGCAGCAGAAGGAGCACAACATGTCATCTGTCTGTCGCAGTTTCAGCTTTTTATCAGTCAAGGTGGGTACATTACTCCACGTTTTTAATGTTTCATACTGTCTACAAAGGGTTTCGTGCATCTTTAAGTTGGCGTAAAGGCTCATTTAATTTAACGCTGCTTGAGGGAAAATCCAGCTAAACATGAAACCTCAAACCAGAGTCGGGGATGGATTCTTGCACAATAGTTACTGGATTTTTTTAGGTTCACTGGATTTATTTATTTTGTTTGCTAGATGACTGCAGTGCTGAATTTTAGGACGTAAAACTTTCAAATATAAGCACAAATGTCCTGTATAATTACACAACGTGCTTAGTTACATTTACAAAAAGAGAACAAGGCCATCATAACTAACTCAGCATAAATGAAATTCACAACTTGTTGTGTGAAGCCACTGGGCTTCTCTGCACCACCATCCAGTAAGGTGTGATGTGCACTAGGCGAAATTTGCTGCAGAAAGTGCTCCAAGTATTAAAGTCAGAACTTTAATACTAATATTATCATCTAATATTCAGATTATTTTTGGTTTATTTTTTATATAGCACCAGTTCACATCAAAGTCAAAGAGGCAGCAAAAAGCAGACTAAGGGAGAGAGAGAAGACAAAAATCTATGTATGCAATAATGACGTAGTGCAGTGGCGTGTAAACAGAAGGGAAGTGGAAGTGTTCAGCGTATCACAGGTGCGTTAGATGAAGTTTGTATGTAAGAAGGAAGAATTTTATATCCAGTTCTGGATTTAACAGGGAGCCACAGATAAAAAGCTAATGTGGGAGAAATGTGATCTGCGTAGTTTGTCCATCAGAGGGCACGCTCCAACTTCCTGTTGCCATTAGCTGTTTGGAGTAACACAAAAACAACAGCCTGACCAGAGTCAGGCAAAGCTAAATCAGTAAACAGATAACTACAAATGTTTGGGAAATCTGTTCATATTTTGTGGATCTGAAAGATAAAAACAAAATATCTGCTGATGTGTCAGAATCTCAGATTTTGTAAATCATAAAAAAAGAAAAAGAAAATTTCCCACCAGTAACAGTAATCTATCTTCATTTCAGATTTTCTGTATATGTGAGTAAACACATTTTCTGTGGTACTGGGCTTTGCTTTTTACCATCTCTCTGTTTGCATATGTTACAGACCCTGACAGAAACTCCAGTTTTGTCACCTTGTGCGTGGTATGTGTCAGCGCGAAGCAGATTCTCCAAATCCAGAATCCCACAAGAGGTAAGAATACATTCAGAATCTGTAATGTTGTTCATTTGTAAAGTAATTAGCAACAATTGGAGTATGTAACGTCTTTTGAGCCTACCCATGTATGTGTCAAAATATAATTTTTTTTTTTTTTTTACATTAATATTTATTTGGATTAACTAATTTTGGGTATAATTCCAGCAGGTCCAGTAGACAAAATGGTTTAGGGGGATTATTAGCTGCTCAGCATTTATTTAGTGTTGCCTTAGGCCCGTCATTACAGATGAATCCTGCCATGGAATAATGATAATCCTTTATTCTGCATCTGCAATGATTTAAGCATTTTTTCTGGAGCACTGGTTTAAAGGTTGTTGGTTTTCTTAACAGATTTTTGCCGAGCGATCGAAAGAGCATGAGAAATATGGTGGTGATCCAGACCAGCCGCACAAGCTGCACATAGTAACACGGGTCAAAAGTGCGTTGCGAAGGCCATACTGGGAGAAAGAGATAATAAAATACTTCGGGCTTCAAAAGGTAATGTTTCTGTCATTATACAGGACCCCAAAGTGGGGTCCTGTTGTGTAAAGGCTATAGATTGTTTTTGTTTTCTTCTTTCATTTTTGGATTAACTTTATGTAAGTGGATCGTGTTCAGTGTTTTTTGCACACAACAAAACACTGCTGTCAGCTTTAGTTCAGGAAATTCCAGCCATTTAATTCTGCATCTTTCAGCATCTTTTAACAGTGACTTGTAGCCTGAAGGAGGAGCTCTGATCACAGCTTTGATCTTTTGGAATAATTTTGTTCTGTGTCTCACGTTTAGGCTTACGTCCCCGTAATTCATAAAAATACACCTGCGGTCAACAGCCAACTGAAGTTTATCAAGCACCTTGTAAGGTAGGATTAATTAGCCAAAGGTTGTAAAACACCACCCTTAAAATACTATTATAAAATGGTTAGTTTTTTTTTTTTTCCCCAAAATTGAGCTTGCGTGAGATACTTGCATATCTCCACTGTCATATCTCCTTTGCCATCTCTTTCTGATACCTTCAGGATACAGCCACTAAAGACTCCCTATGGTCTCCCTGATGAGCATGACATGGCCAACGCATACATTAACAGCAAAGGAGAACTTATTGTATGCCGCCTCCTCCAACCTGTAGACAACAAGGCAATCGAATCTTAACTCCAATGCTGCGTGTGTGAATGTCCTGGAAAACGTGCTGTTGTCCTTCTCTCTGCAATGAGAGAAAGCTGTGGCACCAACCAGACTTCTGGATTGCTGTTTCCTGTGTTTTGTTGCTGAACTGCAGATGAATATGATTAAATGTTCTCATCAACCTGTCTCACAAATGATTGCGCAAAGTGCCACCCTGATGAAGCAGGAATACCAACATTAACGTCGCATCTGAAAAATTCAACATGGTGCAAACCCACTGTTCTAAGTTTGAGTTAATGCAGGAATTACTCATTAAACTTATCCAGACAACTTGGTTTATTTTTATTTTATCTACATATTAACAGTTGAACAATTTGAATACCAGCATATTAATTACACACACACACAGCTAGTAATTAATAGTAAGTCATTTTTAATTTAAAAGACAACTAACCACTTAGTTGTATCAGATTACCAAAAAGTTATAGATATCAAGGGCCCCCTTTTGTGTTGCACAATCAAGTGTTCAGTTTTGTAGTAATGCTCAATATAGAGTAGAATAAACTTATTATCCCAAGAATGAGAAATCTGGGTGTCCGAATTTGATGTAAACAGTTCAGGATATTGCTGGTGGTGTAATGGGGTGGGAGATATTTTCTTGGCACATTCAGCACTTTGCTCTCAGTACCAACGGAGCATCATTTAAACACTACAACCTACCTGAGTGTAGTTGCTGGCCATGGCCTCCCCTTTCATGACCACAGTCCACAAATCTGATGCTTCCAGCATATCTCAAAGCTCAAACTGGTTTCAAGAACATGACAATGAGTTCACTGCAGTCAAATAGACCCCACATCTCAATCTTTGTGATGTGGTGTAATGTTAGATTCTCATCATGAATGCGGCGTCTGCGTCATGCTATCTTGTGACTATAGACCAAAATCTCAGGAATATTTCGGGCACCATTTTTAATCTATGCTAAGAATTTAGACTGTTCTGAAGGCAAAAAGTGGTCCCTAATAAAGTGTCCAGTGAGTTCAAGGACATATTTTCATCCTTAACTGCAACAGCCAACTCTTGCAAATACACTGCCTCTAACCCTGAGGAAGTAACATGAAAAATACACAAGCAGTTTGTTTTTTTCAATCCTTTTCTTATTTTTATTAAGTCTGCATTAGTTAGGTCAAACTCATGCTACCATGAAATGTCATGTAAAAATGTATTTTGCTCTTCAAAAGATGATCTTGGCACTCACATGCACCATGAACTTGGTTCCAACATGAGACGTACAAATGTTACAGGAAAGTGCGTGAGACAGCTGTCTACAATAAATGATTAGACCTGTAATTCAAGAAAAACAAAACACAGCTAACAGCCAGTGGTCACGCCGTGTGTTCCCTTGTTCATGATCCATACATTTTATTACTCAGATATTCCAATATAAATCATGGCGGATAAGTCCTTAAATAAGGCTGAAACAAACATGTTTTTTTTTGTTTTTTTTTAATTAAGTCACTGACAGAAGAGGAGAAGGAAAAAAAAGGAAGTGGGCTGTCTGCTGGAGTTTTAGTAATGAGGTAGCCCTGAGAGAGTAAACCCGACAACTGTCCAGCCTCTTCAGTCATCTTCAGAATCCGAGTCGTAACCTCGCCCTCTGATGGTTTTCTTCTCCACTTTTGTGAACTTTGTTCCTGATCTCTGGGTCACTGTTGGGGGCTCCCTCAGATTGCCACTAGAAACAGCAAAAAGGGATGGTGTTAGATAAAAAGTTTTCATTCATGACACATAACAAGGTGCCAGAGTGAGTCTACCGCACGTCTCACCTGTAGTTAATAACTTCCGCGCAGCCGAGTCTCCATTCGAGCATCTCTGTGGTGAACTCGTCCGTGTTTCCCAGGTCAGTGAATCCGACCACATAGTCCTTTGTTTTTCCGTCAATAAGCAAAGCCAGAGTCGGAATAACTTTGATGCGCAGCCTCTCTGTCAGAAATGGGGCTTTCTCTGCATTCAGTTTGATGAATTTAGTCTCAACATGCTTCTTTGCCAAGATGGCCAAGTGTTTGTCAAGGATCTTACATCTAGGGACAGAAAGACAAGTTTAGAAGTCTGACATCAACAGATTAATACTGTGGTGACTGAGTAAAAACTGACGCTAAATAAGGCACAATGTTGATTGATAAACATAACTGAAACACACTTCACATGTAGGAACTGTCATTTTGTCTTAATAGATAATTTTAATGAATAAATTCATTAATGTGCAGAACATATTCATTTTCTATCAACTACCTCTGATTCTTTATTTTGTTTTTTGAACTACATTATGTTTCTATTTCATGGTCCTGTTGCATCAGTTAGTGACTCTCTAGACTTACCTGAAGGTTGAATTTCTGTAAAAATGGCACACGACATTCTTGCTGTCTTTCACTTCGCTGAAAAAGTCTTTCTCACTGGATATTTCTCTGTACTCCCCATGACCTTTAGACAACCACTCCTGAAAAGCAAAACTAAAGATTACAAAAGCTATTATAGTGGACTACAATGAAGACACTCTTTAAAGGGTTTGTTGAGAATAATAGTCCAAATGCCACCCCCACCCCTTCGCAGTGTAGGCCAACTTTAGAGCAAGACAGTCTATACACATTACACCAGATGTTCTATTATGAACGCTCAAAGAACTGTCTAAAGTTTTATGTTTTAGACTAGGTTCTACTGATGGTGCGGATAAGAAGTTAAATCAGCTCAGTGATTCAAATAATTTTTATCTGCTTTAAGAAATGAACACAGCAAAAATGTTACAGTGAATATAAAATGTCCCACACACCTGCTTCTGTTTTTGGGCCTTTTTCAGTGCCTCTAATCGTCTTTCCTTCAGCCTCTCCAAATCTTCTTCGTCCATTTCATTCAATTTGGCCAACTGGGCATCCACCTGCTCCTCCACGAGCTTGGCTGATTGCTCCAAAACTTTTGCTATGATTTCCATTGATTGGTTAGCCATGGCTGCCTGACTCTGTTTGAAAATGGACAGATAAACAAAGGTGAGCCATGACACCAGGTAGCACGACAAAAACGACATCACAGTACCAAATATCGCTTTCAGCAGATACAAACTTTCTGCAAATGCCAGTGGCCGATGAGTATCAAACATGTGACATCCACACGGCACTGGCTACAAGTTCAAAGACAGTGTGATAGAGCGCAGGGCGACTTGGAAATCGTTCACTTATTTTTATGACGAAGCTTTGTTTTGTGCAAAGATGCAAACTAAAGAGAAAGTAGTCTCTTCATAGCCTGTGTTCCCATATTTTACAATGGGGACAATGCTGTTTTAGCCTTACACTGTGAACTGGTGAACTCAATCATGTATAACAAAGTAACGTTAGCGATGTTGCCTACACAGAAATTGGTCCGAGAGCTCCTCTTTTAGCTACACTGCGCCGCAGACAAAGCCACAGTAACGACTGGAGGGCACACCTTGTTTCTGCCGGTGGTGCCTAGTTAGCTGGTACAGGCGCAAACCGTAACCGGGTACCTCTTACGTACCTGCAGCCCACTAATACAAACCGAGAGACGTAGCTACATGTACTTCTACACTGAAACTAAAATCTCTATATAAACCCTCAGTCTGCGTTTGTTTGCTTGCGGTCTTAACTAGCTAGCATTAGCCCCGCCATTGTTAACAAACGTCACAGCAACAGTTTTGGAAAAAGTTTGTTTTCTTTTGTTTTTTTTAAATGAACGTCAACTGTGCGTTTTGTCGAAAATATAATGTATAACCAAGCTGCTGTTAAATTATTACCTGATAAGGTGACAGATGCTCGTTAACAACGCAGCGCGTGCGCGAAACGTTTCTCTGCGGATACAACGTCACAGTGGGCCCGCCTGACGTCGTTGGAAGTACATCCGGGCAACTCGTGAATACGAGTTACTTTTTATTTATTAATTAATGGTGTGTTATATTTTTTTTCATGCTTTCGTGCTGCTTTTGTTTATAGCGACCCAAACGTTCAGTTGTCATCTGAAAAAATATATTGTCATATTGATTACAGTAAATCCCGTGTTTTCGACTTGGAAGCAATATGAATATTTTTTGTAGTTTATACAAAACATCATGAATGAAGTCGAAATTTCGAGGTAAAACTTGAAAAAGTATTTTGAGGATAAAAATATATATATATATATTGAGAATAAAGTCGAAATGTGAAGATTAAAGCTGTTGCCATGGCCATCTTCTACAAAAACCATTACTAGTATTTCGAGTTTAAACTCGAAATTTCGACTTTATCATCAAAATAAAACTAATTTATATTTTAGTCTTAATGTGTTCCTAATACTCCTTCACATAGATCTTCTCTTCCTCTTTTACTTCTGCCTATCAGCTCCAAATACAACCTCCTTTGTCTCTATATTCACCAGTCCTTCATGTAATCCCCAATCTCAAGCCATCTGTCACTCCTACTGCACACCTCGGCACGGTCTCACTGTCCTGCACCACCCCACATACTTCTTTGCCACTTACTATTTGTACAGTACCACAGTTCCTCTCTTGCCAGCCTACCTTCTCTAGACCCCTAATGACTGAAAGAAAGAGCACTAAAGATCTGCTTTTTCTTGGCCGCACTGCTGCTCATCGATCATCACTTCTCTCCTGAACCTCATGAACTCCTTCCCATATCTTTATAGTGTGGCTTGTCAACTTCATCCCATTTAAACAATACAAAATAAGTTATTAAATTCAATGTTTTTTTTTTAATCAAAATAATACGCATCTCTAACAGACATGTCTATGTTGGCACATTTATATGCTCATCACTGTCAGACCAAGGATATAACACAGACATACAACAGACACACTGAAAGACAATTTTCATAACCATATTCTCTCTCAACTGAAAGTCCGTTTTAAACCTAGTTTATAGAAAGGCAAAGACAAATAAATGAATACAGAATTTACAGTTTATTACCAAGGTTTAGAAAACTTACAAACAAGTTTCACAGCTTCAGGTCTTCAGGCACGAGCCAGATTAGACAAGACAGGCCAATTTATTATTAATTTATTTTAACTTCTGGCCATTCCCCTCGGGAAACACGTGAGACGTGAAGAGAAGCAACGTCTTGAAAGCGAGTCACACATTCTGAATTACATTCATTTCAACAAGTTTCAAAAGATGACCGATTGATTTGATTTGCATATAAGAATACCCTTTTAAAACACGCATTTTAACTGCGAGCAAATTATCCTCCATGTTGAGATCACAAGTCAAGCAGCCGCATCTGCTGTTAAAGTCAAACTTCAAATACTGCGACACAGCTGTAAGCCGTACAAAGTGTCTCGAGGGTGTGAATCACACAGTGTGGGTGACAGTTAAAAACCAGATCGCCTCTTCTTGTGCGCATCCAGCATTGTTTCGATTTTCAGATAAACACTAAATGCTTTGTTTAATGTTACGTGGTCTTGAAGGGACATCTCATATGTTAGGTGAAAAAAAAAACAAATGCATAGGCTACTCATTGATTGCCGTGACCCCTGTCGACATCCTCCCATATCAGAGTGCTACTGAGAATCAACAGTTAACCTCACGTCGAGTGCTTTGGCCAGCTTCTGATTTCCATGTTGGAACATTTAGAAACATTTAAAGAGTTACAATTTAGAGACAGTTACTAAGAATCCACTACTGGTAAACAATACAAGAGGTAATTTCTCTACATACAAGTTTTTATCTTTTAAAACTTTAGACAAAGATCTTTAAAACATTATTTACACAGTATAATAACAGCGTTTGGCACTTTTTTTTTTTTTGGGAAAGAAACATGGGAAGAAAAAAAAAGCGACACTGCTGCACGCAGCAGCAGATACTTCACAGATTAGTGCTGTTGGCAAAGAACAACAATGAGAGAGAAAAAAAAATAATTGTCCAATCATTTCTGAAAACGTGTGTTATGGATAAAGAATGCTACAAGGTGAGCGGTTTGTAAAACAGCTGATCACGTATCCAAGTGAAGAAAGTTGACACACACCAGATTCTAATGCTCAAGAGGAAAACAACAAAGACATTTCGAAATCAGGCCTGGATGGAACGGATGTTATCGTTTTGTCTCCTTGTTCAGAGTCCAGCTACGACTCAGAGATCAAACAGCAGGCGTCGTTGGTAGGTAGCTACGAGGAGTATACTCGTTTTTGACTTTTTGGACATTATGTGCACAGTGAATGTGGAGTTCTGCATTAGGATCCTGATGCATGCAAAAACAGACGAACAAACAAAAATAAAAACTGACCCGTGGCATGTGTCGTCACCGCTCACATCATTTTTTTCTTGGCCACATTAACACTCTCCACATCCCACTCCCTGTGACTCTGTAATCGCACCAAAATGAAACTCAACCATCACATTTTCTTAAAACTCTGGAGGAGATCTACAACACTGATGATGCTCAGGTCACCACAGGAGTACGCGATCTAATATCAGTCGAATGCTTTGCAGTGCTACAAAAAAACAGATACCCTTAATGCGTTTTTTGCCTCTTAATAAAATCTTGCATATGAAAATGAGTCGCAGGAAAATAGGAGTGAATGAAAGTGAGTTTCCAAAAAGCTGCTACTATCATCACTGTTTTGTGATTAAAAACAACCAGTTTGTCCAAAATACTGTCATGGCTCTTTCTAAAAAACAAACAAAAAAAACCAAACAAAAAAAAACCTGTGTTTTTTTGTGTGGCCATTATTGGTATCTTTCACAAGTCGTAGTTTAGACATCATAGTATGTTTTGTGAAATTAGCAAATCGAAAAGATGTTGTTTACAACAATCGCACGCAGCGAGGAGAGCACCCATCATTCTTCACGCCATCTTCAGGGTGCTGCCGTAAGTCTGCTGCAAAACCACCTGCACGTTATCTAAGATGAAGTCAAAAGCCATACTCCAAACAGACTCCACTGACTGCTGCATGAGCCTGCAGGGGGAAAAAAACAAAACAAAAAGGTCAATAGAAAAGCAGAACAAGCGAGTGAAAACTTGAAAAGAAAGAAAGAGGAAAGTAGTTAAATTGAGGAATCTTAATGGCACATAACTAACCTTTTCATGTATTTTATAATCAAATCCAACTTCTCCAAATCTTTGTCCTCGATTAACTCAGTGCAATATTTCACCACCTGCAAGATGTCCTCCTCCATGGGCTCTAAAAAACAAAAACATAGATAAAGATGCACATTTGGAAACACATAAACAACAACAGCAGCAACCTGGGCAGCACCATCATAACACATCTGTGTACCTGTTATGGTGGTGACCCATTCCCGTAGCAGTGTTTTAATGTCTGTTAAGTCCCAAGCTCCTGCCAGTGCTGGAGGAGGACGAGCAGCCAGTTTAACCACAGATGGTGGGATCTCTGGTTTTGACACTGATGTTGAGGGACCATTTTCAGTCTGGGAATAAAAAGAAGTTGCAACTTTTAAAGATAATCAACTAAATCATATGCTTTCATGTGTTGCCAGCATCAAAAAAATATATTTGTCCTTACGCATAAAGCAGAGGACAAACTTACCTTTGGAATGTTTATTGGTTCCCGTGATTTTCCAGGAGGTGGCAGGCTTTTGACTGGGCTGTTTGTTGTTGGACGCTTCTTGAGTGGAGAAGCTCCTTTTTTAAGAGGACTGATTGCATTCTTTCTTTTGTAGCGGCGCTTTACCCGACCGTTGCCGATTCCTGCCCCGGACTGTTTTAGCTGCAGCAGTGGATTCTTCTGCTCCACTGCAGAGAAACCAGTAGGCCAAAAAACATAAAATAAAATAATACAATCGGGGTTAAAAGAATAAGTGTGCTGGCATCACTGGTAAAAACAAATAACCAAAAAGAAAACCATTCCTTCAATAATCTGCTGACTTACACATTTTCCCCTGAGGTTGGACACTGGTTGCACGGCTGTAGGCAGCCTTCAGTTCCTCCTGTAGTTCTTTGGGAAGGGCCGCAAACACATCTGGATCGACCTGCAGTCAGAGAGATGGGAAGCTGACTTACTACCAACTATGAAAGCAGCTTTTGTTTTCTTTAACTTGTGGGACCGTCTGCTTCAGTCACAACTCATGTGTTCATGGCACATTTCCAGTAAAGATCAGCGCTTTGTGCTGTTTAAGGGTTCCAATGAGCAAAATGGCTACAAGCCACTACATGTTTCTCAACAGAGAATAAAGTTTCAAATTTTCCCTGATTTTCTCTCTACTTTGGGCTGTAAAATTAAGCCACCAGGAAACCATCACATAAAATCCAATAGCATACACACCTGTGAGAAGTTCGGCAGTTCCAGTACAATTCCTGGACTTTCAGGCTGGTTTGGAATCTGCAGGACCAACGTTCCTACAGGTGGATAATTCAGTGCAGGTACGGATGCAAGGGGAGGACGAGGGGGAGAGGCCGGGTGATAACTGACAGGGGAAAGCTGCGGACCGGGTGAATGGCAGTTATTTGGCCTCCCATCTCTCCTGGTCCACGACTGCTCCACTTGTTCTCTCAGCTCTGTAGGCAGGGCCTCCAACACAGAACGATCCACCTTGGACAAAATTAGGAGACAGTTTGTTAGAGGCGTGTTAATGCTTAGGTTTTGTTTCGTCGGTCAGACATTTCACTCCGGTCCTGACCTGTGAAGGGGAGGGGACTTCGATACTGAAGTTGAGACGTGTCCGAGAATGCTTTGGAGTTTGTCTGCATGCTGGTTGTTCTTTGCTTGTTCCGGGTACTGGCTCAGCAGGTGACAAAGGATATGGAGAGGAGATTGCTGTTGAGACTGTTGAAGTAGTCTTCTCCTGAAGTGCATCTGCAGCATCTGTAATAATATTACAAGATGTAAGTGATTTTTACAGACAGCAATGAAGACAAGCGGAATCAAAAACACCAAACGTGCCTCGGTTATTAGATCTGGCACTTGATCCCTGGCCTAACAGCATCTCTTTGATGGAGCGTCCTCGAGGGCCTCGGCAGTCCTGTGTTGCAGACTGACGTCCCTCAAGAAGCTGAACCTGAATGCCAACTCCTCTCAAGTCCTGCACCTGTACCTTCATGGCGTGGAACAGCTTGATGACTGCAGCAGCGATTAGCTGACCACTGTCAGTGGACTGAGCGAGCATCACAGTCCTGATGGAAAGGGACAGATAAAGATAAGCTTACAAAGAAACCGTGGTGAGGATAAACAACAGAGGAGAAAATATTAAGATTTAGTTTTAACACAGAAGGACAGAATAACGATCTCTTTCTTACTTGGCTAAATGATCACATATGCCATGGCCACCATATTTAGCAGGTTCAAGTGGCGCTCCGATTTTACGAACCATGACTTTAAGGGTAACTCTTCGACCCCGCAGACCTGCTTCTTGTAAACGTTTTTGCACCTCCATGGACAAATTAGTCAGGAAACATTCTGTCTCATCAACCTGGTGAGCGAAACCAAAGACAATTAGAAAAATCGTGTGGGGGGAAAAGCTGGCATGTTGAAGTTGACACAGGAGAGAGGACAAACAGCAAGTCTAACCCGAGTAAAGCGGATGTTGTAGTTCATCTCAGCGGAGACAGATTTCCTTTCCTTTTCATAGCGGACAGGGCGGTCGTCTAGACCCCTACAGAAGCGGAACAGGGTCTGCCCAGTACGGGGTCCAAACTTCTTTTGCAGCTGAGACAGAGAAACTTGTTGGAGGTCACCACAGGACCGCACACCCATGAGGGCCAGCTTTCTCCCCATAACAGGCCCAACACCTTGAAAAAGTAGCATCATCATCATCATCATTTGACTGAATATTTTACCACACAGTATTGATATCCGTGGATTGACCAGAAGGTGGTGCTGTAACATACCAGGTAAACTTGTCACCGGGAGGTCCCTGATAAAATCGTCCACTTCTTCAGACTTCAGGAAATACTGGCCGTCGGGTTTGGCCTTACGAGTCGCCAGCCGAGCCAAAAGGATGTTGGACCCTGAAGATATCAGATTAGTCAGACTTTGTAAAATGCAGCGGCCGCCTTGATCTATTTTACAGTACGGGCTAGGCAAACAAATTACCCATGCCCACTGAAGCGCAGCATCCCGTTTTCTCCTTGATGTCTGCTCTGATCGCTTTGGCTAGATCTTCAGGGCTGGCGCCCACTTCAGCTAGCAGAGCAGAGCCATCTATCAACACTTCATCACAGCTGAGGGCCTCGATGTCATGGGTATAACTGGAAAGTAAAACCATAAATAAGTTATGCATATAAAGAATTAATGGAGAACATAGTGTGAGTAAAAGATAGCGCTGTTTTCTCTACCTGGCCAGAATCTCATACATATTGAGGGCCACCTCTTTATAGGCCTCAAAATCATATGGGACAGACTGCAGCGTGGGGCACAGCTGTTTTGCTTTCCCAAAAAACATGCCGTTTCTTACGCCCGCTTGCCTGTGGAAGAAAGAATATATGTTCTCATTCCTGATGTTACAAAACTAAGGCAGTCCTGATGTGTGTTTATAGCTTACCTAGCCTCATAACTGCAGGATGCAATCTCTGCCATTGAGAGAGCAACAGCATCCTGCTCCACTCCATTGGTACGAGAGTCAGGACTCTCTTGTGAAGGAGTTGTGTGTATCTCATCCTCTGCGCTCTCTGAAAGGTGAACGGAGAGGGGACGTTTAGTTACACATGGGTTGGACATGCAAAAGCCTGTGAGAGCCACTGTTATGACAATCTCACCAGCTTGTGGATGTGTGTATTTTTTCTGGTAGTATTCCATCTCCAGCTGAGGGTTAGCTCCTGGTCTCACAGGCCCTCTGCCCTGTCCACGGTTACTGGTCACAGCGACAGGCTTACCTGGAAGAAAAAAAAATTATTTTAGATATCTAATCCTTTTTTAATTTACTGGTAGCAGACATTTAAACAGACAAAAAAAAAAAGTGTCTTGCCTTTAAGATCTGGTCGATTTCGAATCCCCACAGACACAAAGAAACAGTCCATGTCCACATGGAGGATACAAGATTTAACACTGACTGAGGCTGATGAACCTGACACATAACAAATACATATAAATATCGTCAGTGGGCAGTTTTTCAGATTTTAAACAAACTATTAATACACAATTGCGGTGCATGCATCCACTGCCTCAGTGATGTCGACAGCACCAATTAAACACATTCACTGCTATACACATTAACACCAGATATAGCAGATTTTCTAGCAAAGTCATACAACTGCAAAAATGGTAATTGTAGACTTATGAATCATGATTATACTGCTAGGCTTTTTTTTCTTCTTTATAGGGCATCTAGACCTTGACTAATATACAACCAGGGTCCCCAGCTGGAGCAGGCAAGGGCACATCTTTTATCCCTGGTCCAAAGTCTTTTGTTGACATAAAGAAAAGAAGCCTTAAGAAATGTACAGAAACCAAACACATCGACCCTACCTTTCCTACCTTTAGTGTCTATAGATCGCTGGGCCACAGATTTCCTCAAACGCTCTTTCCCAGGAAGGTTGGCGCCCCCTGCTCCTTTTCGTTTGCTGTGCAGTTCATTGACGTACTCAGAAAAGCCACTCCTCCACGTGGAGATCTGGTGCAAACGTGAGTGAGAGTAGAACTCGGAGATCAAACTGCCCGTATGCTCCAGCAGCTGTGCTGAAGACTTGGATGATGATGATGACTCGTCCATGGGAGGTTCAGATTTGAATGTTACATTATTTGTGCTGAGGGAGGCAGAGTCAGATGTAAAGGCGTTGTGGTGACTTCCGTTTAGTCGAACTGGAGAATGTGAAAGAGAGCGAGAGGCAGGAGAAAGAATCTTTTCAGAAATCATATCAACCTGAAGGGGTGCTTGAAGTTGCTTTGGGAAGAGGTGGCTTTCAGTGGCTTTTATAGCCTCTTGATAGGTTGGTGGTGGAGGCTTAAGTCTTTTCTCATTGGCTCTTTGTGAGCTGGATTGCTCCACGTGGACAAGGGACTGGTCAGATTGCTTTGGAGGGCTTTGGGGAAACTCGTATGGGTCAGGCTTGGCCTGGAACTGTACAGAACGACTTTGAGGTTTATCTGGTGAACTCTTAATCCTGCATTTGGACAGGCTGTTGATCAAAAATGGTTGAATTGTAACAGGGGACAGGTCCTCTGGATTTAAGGCACCATTAACAATGCGAGCATGTCCATTGGTCAAAGGGGCATTCTTCACATCTGAGGCCCCAGCGAGACGAGGTTGTTCTTTGCTACACTCTTGGATTTCATTCATTTTTGAATGGCTCGCATCCACTGAGGTCTGCAAGTTTCTATTTCTGTAAAAAAGGACAGAGTTTTTATTCAATGACATGAAATGCAAAGTTAATTAAAAAAAAAAAATAAAAATCTACAGAATTTGTTGAGCTATTACCTAAAGTGGACCTATTTTGCACATTTTCACATCCTTATTTGTGTTACCCGAGTCTACTAGAGTTGCTTGATTCTCAATTTAAATGAAACGTCATTTATGTTACACGGTCTGAAATCAGTTATGTTAACTCATCTCTCTTTAAGTCAACTTCATTCTGAAAAAGACTATCTGAACATTGAATGTGTGCACAGCGGGAGCCTTGTGTCAGTCATATTATAAAGGATAGTCCACCTATATGACATCAGCACGATCTGAAAGTAGAAAAAATAAATGGCTGAAATATAGTGTTTCGATGCTAAATGGTGAATAGGGAAAAATAAGAGGTCCACTTTAAATGTAACTACTTACTTTACATACTCACATTTTTAATTCCACTTCTTGTGGGGAAGCAGACTGTGGAGACTTGTGTGAGTGCTTTGTGGAGTTTGGATTAGACAGTGCATGTGTGTGCGAAGCACTTCTGTGCCTGGGATCTGTAATGAGGTGGCCGGATGCGGAGTGACTCGGTTCAGGGTTAACAAAGCGAGCTGCAGAGCTGTGCTGAATAGACTGAGGTTGAGCCTGGCTGGGGATGTGGACGGGGATGGGGGTGCTCTGAACACTGAATGAGGACTTCTCATGATTGAGAAAAGAGGGCTGAACTTTGCGTTGCGGCAGATTTAGTTTTAGATGGACATTTGATTGAAGCGCCCCATGGCTCGGTCCAGGAATCTCTGAGGTCTGACGAAGAGTCATGCCAGGGAAGAGCGGGCCTTTGTGTTTGCCATACAGCTGGTACTGTAGATACGGCAGGAGGTGCCCAGCTTTGATACTGTTTTAAACAAACGACAAGATAAACGAGATTTTCAGCTAATATTGTACAACATAATACGAAATTTAAACATCATCACTTGGCAATGAACAGACCTCTCAGTGATCCACTCTGGCCTGATGACCTTCTCGCCTCTGAGCTCCTGAATTTTGCTATTAGGCAAGTTAGTGGCGATGATGTGGGTGGTTTTGGAGCGCGAATAGTAGACATGAAACTGACCCCCATGCAGCATCATCAGTCTGCGTAATTCATCTGCACTGGGATCTGCTCCCAAAAATAAAACAGTGTGGCAAAAATGACAATGTCAACTTACTAAAATGCAGCAAACACCTTAGAGCATCTTGACGTGCATGACAGCCTGACAGTTGTTAGCTCATCAGGATACATCACTGTCTTGTTTCCCAGTGCCTCAAAAACTAGCAATTTTAACACAGTCACAGTGTGGATAAAAACTTCCAAGCTACTGCACTTTGGCATCTTTTGCCTGAGAGAGAGGAGTCTCCAGTGTGCTGCAGATGTCATCAGATGATGAGCCTGTTGTTTATTTCACAGTTTTTCCAAGTTATTTTTTCCCTTGATCATTTTTCACATGATGATTTTGAGCCACGAAGCTTTTATAAAAGCAAAACACAATACTACATCAAGCATACACTAACCTGTGATTTGATCACAGTGGGAAAACAGCACCTTCAGTTATCAGGTCAAGACAGTCAAAAGCTGATTTAGGAAACTATAAATCAAACCGATAAAAATAAATAAATCAGTGTCTCTATGTGGGTAAAAATTACTAATTTTTTCATCAGTTAATCCTCTGAGACATGATCTGAGAGAATTTATGGTCTTCATGCTGGAGGAGCTGAAGAGCAAGGAGGAAAACCAAATGTATAATCTACATAAATATTTTCAAAGCATCACCTGTGTATCCGTTGACATAAATAGCTACTCCGGTGAAGATGCTGGAGCACGCTCCTTCTTTCTGTTTTTCTCGGGGGGCATCAAGTCTAAACTGCTCGTCCAGCTTAGAAACTTTGGCGGCCATGTAGCCGCCCTGCATGCAGTAATCAGAGCAGTTATAGAAAGAAAGAGACAAATAGGAAACAAGTAAGAAATCACATTTTCATGATTTGAACATGACCAGCAAAAATATGAAGATTTTAGAGCATTTTATGTGATATGTACATACAGTCATAATATTGCACACAATATCTAAACACACACGCGAGGTTCTCTCACCCAGTTATTCTGCACAGACACTGATATTATGACATATTGCTATCTACTTCAGGTTTCATTATTGCCTTGCTTCTATAGTGGAGTCCTAGACGGAGCGCTCACTCTTCTTATAAAGCATAAATGTGAACTCTAGTCTTAACCAATTAGACAACTAGCAATCTAAAGCCAGCTCTTAGCTATTATAATGAGTGTGTGGGAGAGCGATGGGGTGCTCCCCTAGTGTCCACAGTAATGCTGAAGGCACACTATGCACAAACCATATAATACCTTTTAACTGACTATCATTACACACAGCTGAGAGGTTATATGACATACAGAGCTGAGTGGAATAACACTCACACTTTCACCCCAACCATTGTCATCGCTGGCATTGGCTCTTTTCCTCATCCAACCATCTCGACTCATACTGAGTACCTGAAAGCAGAAGAGAACCAATTCCTCAGTATAAAGACATAACAAGTCAGAGATGCACAATCATAAACAACACAATAAAACCTCGAGGAGGACAAGGACAATTTCCTCTGCGATGCATAACAGCTTTCCATCTAATCTGAAATGAACCCAAATGGCATAAATGCTGCTCAGATGGTGTGGAAGTTATTTTAAACACCAGGTGACTGTAAAGTCAGTGCTTCCTGAGTAATGTCTCTTGTTTACAAAACTTGTCATGTTCAAGCCAAAGGGCAGGAAAAATGCAACCAGTGCTGATGACTGAGATTACCAACAGTTAAATGAATCAATGTTAAATGAACTTAGATGACATGGCACTGGCCGTCTGTGCCAAATGACATGCCCGGGCAGGTTCTCTGCTGTTGACAGGTAGGTCACAACGAGTCTCTATAGGTCACAGCACAGCCCCATGTGGCACTTTGTCACTTCTTTCATGTAGGAGGTAGGTAGACGGCTAACATTAGCCTAGCAACTCTAAGCGGTTTTAGCTGGTTAATAATGCATGTCGCTACGCCACTAAACGGTATTATAAATCAGGGATCAGGAACAGTTTGAGTGTTTTGCAGACTCTTGCTAACAATACTGGCAGAATTAGCAAGACAGCGTTAAACAGCGCTACAAGACTATGCAACTTTAGTGCGGTGATAACCACGGCTGTAAACAAACTGAGTGGTAGTATCGCAAAAAGAAGTGCTGTACCTTGTATCCTGTCAGACTTGGTTGTTAGCCACAGACTTCTCTGCAGATACTGCTCAGCTGAAACGTTGTGTGCCCACTGATTGGGTTAAACGAGGTAAGACCAAAGCAAAACGAGATGAAAATCCTCTAGACAGTCAGATCGACTCCTCCGCCTCCCCGATTCTGTTATTCCGAGGACTCCTTTTGGTGAACCGAGGTCCCCTTTATTGTGTCATGCTGCCACGCCATGTCTCTTGAACATTTTCACTCACCCTCCCAGTCCCTTCGCTCTCCATTTCAACCGCCTGAATCCCTTTGCTTTCTTTTCTCTCTCTCAGTAAGCACCAATGAGCAAGGCAAAAGTAGTTCCGGTAGCAAAAATTTCAAAATAAAACTTGTAGACAAGGCTGTTACAGCTTCTGCAGAGCTGCCATGGGGTGTGATAGATGGAGTCAAGATGGGGGTGGGATTACATTAGGGATCAGCTCTGAGCCCTTTCTTGTTTGCGATGATGACGATGGACAGATTGACAGATGAGGTAAGCCAGGAGTCTCCGTGGAGCATCATGTTTCCAGATGACATGATCTGTAGTGAGCCTGGGGAGGTGGAGGTATGCTCTGCAGATGGATAGATGAAAGTCAGTAGAAAGAAAACAGAATGCGTGTGTGTGAATGAGAAGGAAACTGGTGTGTGGAAACAGTGAAGCTGCAAGAAGCAGATGAAGTGAAGGTAGATGAGTTTATTAAATACCTGAGATCAACCATCCAAAGCAATCGGTGTACAAGAGAGATACAGAAGGGAGTGCAGGCAATTTAGAGTGGGCAGAGAGAAGTGTCAAGAGTGATTTTGAGAGAAAGACAGCAGCAAGAGTGAAAAGGGGGGTTTACGAGATGCTGTGATGTATAGTTTGGAGACACCAACAAAATGACACGAGGTAGGCAGAGCTGCTGAATACGCTAGATTTTCACTTGGACTGACCAGGATGGGCACGACTAGAAAGGAGTATATCATAGGGACAGCTCATGCTGAGCGGTTTGGAGACAAAGGCAGTTGTTGATTTAAACTGAAAAGTTTACCTAGCATAAATCGCTATTTTCAAAAACAAAATACGCCCAACTTCCGGTCGTCGTGTAGCCTTTCAGTCAGCTTGACGCATATCATCCCCGGCTTCTTGTTTTCAGCACTGTATACAGTATTTGCTTGGAGCTGCGATGCTGCCACTACGCGGACAGTCACGTACATGTCACCTGGATTGTCTATAACAGTTCATGAAAGCTCTGTGCAGTTTTTAACCCACTGGCTGTGCTAATTTACTCACTCGGGAGCCGAAAAACAAGTCGCCGGTGTTATTTGAAGGCGTTATTTTGTCGCGGCGACCGTCGGTTATCTCAGAGTGACGCTGCTCATTTGAACTCGGGAGGGTTTGTGTGCAAAGTGTCCGCTTTTCTGCGGCACAACAGCGGTTGGCGGAGCAGTCTAGGGACACACACACACAGTTGTTTGTTTTTTTTCCACGGTGTGAATATACTGTCTGGCTCCCAGCACAGTTGTCCTCAGATGGCCGTTCATCTCACAGGCAACTGACGGCCGTGACGCAGAGGCACGTGCAGCACGAACGAGGACGTGAACACTGCCGTCCACGCGAACCTGCTTTCTATTTTAACCGCGGTCCTGCATAGTATTAAAAAGCGCTAGCAAAGGCGGGGTGGCGCTTCCTCCATCGCTAGCAAAATGAGTGAGTTAGCATCAAAAGACGTCTGTGCCCTGTCTTCTTTCTAGTGCCTTGTTTGATTTGGACACTTATTTAATTAAAGCTTTATCATCTTAGATCGGTTTATTAAAAATATAGAGTTGCAATACACTGGCCGGCGTGTTAAAGGAAGTGGAAATAAAGTGGGTCATATTTTTCAGGCTTATAAACATCTAGTCTGCTACTGATTGTGTTTGCAGACCTCGTATTTCACAGAAAGCGAGGATGCTACTGACCCAAGCCTGTCCCAAAAAGCCCCCCACCCACCCCTTATTGGTTGTTCTCTGTTGCTATGGTACCAGACATCGGATGCTGAAGCTTCATGCGCGACATGTATGTTGGTGCAGCAGGAAGTGGTGGAGTAGAGTGATGGGGAGTGTAACTTAGTGACTAATGAGGCTGATTTTCACTCAGTGTGAGTGTTTGCGTTCACGATTCATGTTTTGGGGAACATAAATCTGTGTGGACCTTCCTTGTGTGTAAATCATTGAATTATGACTGTGCGTGCATGCATGAGTGTCTGTAATGGGGGGAAAAAAACCCAGAAAAAATCCTCCTCCAAATCATCAAAGGAACCTGTCAGCAAAGCTATAATCAATATAATGAACAAGGTTTTCCTAATGAGAAACATTCATAAGAAAGTGTGTCCATCTGAGCAGTCCTTATTCACAAGTAAGGTCAAAAATATGCAAAGTAGCATTCTATAAACGTACACCTGCGCTCATTTAAAAGTTCATTATGTACACTGAAACACGTGCAACACACATTGCCTCTGATTAGCCACCCACATCTTTCCTCTCAAGTAATTTTAACATTGGGGTAGAGCAGGCTGTCTATTAATCAGAAGGTCAGTAGTTCATTTCCCAGCTACTCCAGTATGCATGTTGAAGTATTCTTGGGGATGATATTCCATTGGAGTGTGCAAATGTTAGACAGGGTGTGCTTAGGTGTTGGAAAAAGCACTTGCAAGAATTTGTATGCGACTTCTAGTAAGATGCATTTTTGAGTGCTCAGAGTAGAAAAGCACTATATAACGACATCTACCAGTGGTTTATCAGCAGTTTCACATGCTTATTTTTAGAAGAAATATTCCTCATTGAGGGAAAGATTAGCATCCTGTATGTATTTCTATGTAACCCTTAACCAGACCCAATTATTAAACCGACAGACGGACCTCTTCGGTACAAAGTTTCTTTATGCAACTCCACACTCAAAATAAAAAGGGCTGAACATTTTATTGTCTTGCAAGTTTTCTTTTTTTTTTTTTCTAAAAACAAACCATCCATCAAATATTGCACAGTATAAACAATGTGAAAAAAGTACATCATTACAATCCTCATTAGCAAAACATGGAAACAAGTCTTCTGGCCGTAGGTCTACTTTTTCTTTTCAGGATATTCTCCTGCTTTGGCCCCTTTGAGAAAAAGTCCGCTATTTTAACGATTACTTCCAAAGTATGAAAAAGGCTTTCCGGGTGAATTTGCACATACATGTGAATCCTTCAAGGTCCGAGGGACATTTGGCAAATGATTAAGAGGCTCATTTAATGTGCACACAGTAAGGAATCATATGCACCAAAACATACTGTGGGGGTTATTAGGATCTGTGGGGGTTCGTCCATCTCAGTGCTCTCCAGAGTTTTACCTCCTCTACTGTCAATGAGATCCTGGAGATTCAGTGGGCAGGTTATAGTGAATCCTTCTTAAGCTAGTTGAGTTTGGCACTAATGCGTATCCACTGCAGAGCCTGCCTGGTGTACTGGACGGCGTGAGCAATGCTACTGTGAAGAGTCAACGGCCCAGACAACGTATTCAAGTAGTTGAAGAACTCTGATGAGGAAGAAAAAAAAAAGAAAAAGATATTGGTCTTAAAACCGCTGAAAAACAAAATGCATTTATCATATTTTCATGGCAACCCCCCCTTATATTTCCCCTTTAAATCATCACTACCTTTATTCTCCTTTGCAAGGTTGTCTGCCACCTCCCAGTACTCATAGCTGTACAGCACACTGTTGGTAATGTTCAGGTGATTTGCTGCCATCTGGTGGATACGGTGGGGAATGCTTATGAGGGAGGACGAGCTGCTGCCCTCGTGTGAAACCCGTGCGAGGTGTTTGGCATTAGGCGAGAGTGAACAGTGGGGTCCTCCTTTACCCCTAAGAGTGAAAACACACAACAGAGTGATGGGCAATCAGCTGCAGTTTTAGTGGATTAAATGGGCTAAAGAAAAAACCTATCATACAAAGTTATCATCCACCTACTTCCCAGAGTCACTCCAGCTGGGTGGGGTAGTAGGCACTTTTGGAGAACTCTGTAACAGTATGCAAACAAGGCTTATTACCGTGTCATCCACATGTAAATGTTGACTTATTTTCAAGTAAATGACTTGTTTTTAGATATACCTTAAAATAATCCAGCAGCACTTTGGAGTACTTCAGCGCGTGATCCTTCTTCAAGCGAAACATCTGCCAGTAAAGGAGGGCCAGGCATCGGAAACTGTGAACACACGGGCACAAGGCAAAGAGTCGGACACGGCGCAAAGTCATCCTCAAAATGCAGGTGCTTCAGTGTGATGATAGATGTGGCTTAAACAGAGGAGATAATGACATACATACCACAGAACCGCCAGCTGTTTGTCTTCCTGTCTCGCTCCGGGGCCAGAGTGGCTCTTCAGCTTCATTGCGTACCTTAAGAAACAGGATTTTTTAATGCCGGAGCCGCAATTCGTGTTTATGCACCTATCCAAATCCAAATTACTTGTGACCGCTTTAGCATCGAAATGTCATTCACCTAATGAGCTCCACTGTTTCTGAATACATGGTATAAGGAGACTTTGCTTCGAGCGGTCCTTCCTCCATTGCCTTCCCACATTCCATGAACGAGAGAGCAGCATCAACATAGTTCACAGCCTTCCCTAGCTTGTCAACCTGGAAAGAAATAATCAAAAGGAGGCAAAATTTTATTTGTTAAGTTTTTTTGTTGGACAGCCCAGTGATGCACATTTAGCACTGTCGCTTCACAGCAAAAAGGTTCTGGGTTTGAGTCCAGCAGCTTGCTTCCTCCCACAGTTGGAGAGGCAAAAGAAGCCAAAGATAAAAACGTTTGGTTCTAAACTGGCTGTAGGTATGGCTGGCACTCCGTTAGCCCTGATATAGACCAATTTGTACCAGAAGATGGAGTCAGTGTAAGCTTTTTTGTAAGTGTATGCTTCAACCTGCTGTAAATGCTTCACTTCAGATGGTTCAAGCAGTTTCTGGAGTGGCCACTTCAAAAAAAATGAGTCAATCCACAAAGACTCCAATGTTAAAATGTTTGACTTGATAGGCATTACACTATTGCACTTAAAACCTGGCACAAAAAAGGTTTGGTCTCCAATTTGTTAAGCGATGATCAGCTGGTCCTGAGGTTTTTAAACAAGGAAAATAAGAAACAGATTCTGTGTTCATTCAATTCTCTGGAAAAGGCAGCAGCAGGGAGAATTTCAGGACCTGAAGCTGTATTGCGGCCACTATTGTACGTATTTAGGATGTCAGTGGGGCAGTTTGAGCTCATGTCGGCAGAGTTGGGAACACATCTTACGAGGGAGAGAAATCATTTCAGAGAGCCGACTGACCCAGAGCAGCATCTAGCTGTGTGTCTGAGGTAAAATTGTATTATTTTACCATTTGTATATTCAGTACTGGTGCACGTTTTGCGCTATAAGCGCACTTACTGCCGAATGCAGGTCGTAAAAAATCGGAAAAATCCAGCTCAGTTTGAAAATGCAAATGAATTCAGTCATTAAGAACAGTTTTTTTTTTTTTTTACTTTTATTGTCTGACAAATAACTCTTAATAATGTGTGCTACACACTGTCGAATGGGTTTGCGCTTTGAATAAAATTTTGTATTTTATTTATATGTAGCACGGATTTTGCAGTGCACCCACAAAGTTTATGGCTGCTGCATTTAAACCAAGCCTGCTAACAGTCTGATAAATTAGCATTTCCTACTCATATAAATATGGGTACTTTGTTAACAAGGCTCTTCCATATTCAGATTGGTGATGTCACAGTAGCTATGCCCATTATTTAAATGCAGTCTGTGATTTCTGTGACACTGGAAGTGAGGAGCTGGATCCCCGTCTAGTAACGCATAAAGAAGGATTATTTTGAACTGTGAATCATGTATAGCTACTCAGAGACAAAGAATCAAAATGTGGAGCTGAAAATAAGCAACAAAAAAAAAAGGCACATTTAAAGAGGTGCATGGAAAGCAGCACATAGTCACTGGTTTACATAAAAAGACAGGAGAGGTGAAAGCAGCAATTAGTCTCAGACATGGACGCAGACAGCTGAAGAACCACTGCCGAGAAGTAATTCCTGTTATGTTAATTTGAAGTTTGCTCGAATGGCGCATGCATAGTTGGTGCACTGTAATGCAAAGCCTCAGCAGATGTGGACACAAACATGACATCAGAGCCTTGCAGTCACCATCTGACCCCAGCCGAACACGTAAATTGTATTTTAAAACATTTTAAAGATTTTGCTCTACATAGTTCTGATTTTCTTAAAAATGTAAACTATCACAAGCTTTAGGTTACTTGAGACGTACCTTCTGGCTGACAGAAGCACAACAGCATATATATATATAAATAAATAAATAAATAAATAAATAAATAAAATAAAGCTCCAAATGTCTTCCAATTTATCTGCAATAACTATTATTTCAATATCAACAATTTATATTGAATAAAACAATCAAGTACTCACCATGGCATCAGCACGGTGCTTCATCCGTTTGGCTTCATGTAGGTAGTACTCAGCATGGTGAGGACTAGAAAAAAAGATAAACACACACAATAAAGTTGATTAGACTGTAAAGAGTATTTTATTAAATCATGCATCATCAGTACTGAATGTTGGTGATTTTTTTTCCCCCAATTACAAAGTATTTTAAAGCTCTAACAACCTTTTCAAAGCAAACTAAATGTAATTTCAATATTCAGCATTTACACTTAGGTAAACAAAATGACCTTGTTTACTTTGAAACATGTTTTCAAAGTAGGTTTTATGTTTATCGCACAGGTCTCCTAATTTTAAAGTATAGTTACAAATTTTAAGACATGAACAAAGTGTGATCAAGTCACGCATGACAACTTCATTATGATCTAATTCCACATTGTCTGAAACGCTATCTGGGTTAATTGTAGTTAGTTTTTGTAATCTTATTACATAATCCTGTTTACATATCATCACTAAGATTACAGAGAGAGAAAGTAAGTCACAAATGTGTCTGCTGTGTGTTTATATGACAGAAAGGCAGCGTGGGCTGTGCAGGAATGGACTGTGTGGACTACGCGGGATTGCTCACGTTTCGTGGCTTGGCACAGGCCCCCTGTGTGCTGCAGTGCTCCAGGACTCAGGTGGTGGCTGGGGCTGCTTCGACACTTTCACACACTCCACTTCCATCTTGGGCTGAGTGCACGAAAGGAGGCGGGATGAGCAAAAATGGTTGGAATAAGCGGAGTTGGCATTATTTAGAGACGTAGCCGTTTATGCTACCTTTATCGCAGAATCTCTGTTCTTGTCTTTGCTCTTGTGGGTGTGATGCTGCTCTGCGGCTTTTGTTTTGGAGTTAGACTTGGGGATTTCAGGGCTCTGGTGCCGGGGAGACAAGGGAGACAGTGGAGACAGAGGCCTCTTACTGTCCACATCCTCCTCCACGCACCTGATTGATACAAATGCCACATAATATGGGATTAAAATAACATTGGTGCAATTGGGTATGCATGCAACGTTTCTGTATGTGCAAACTGAAGGGTATCGTCATAGTTTTTCTTACCCACTGTCCACGGTATCAGTCGTCACGGTCTCAGCTGTGAAAGATGACGACTCTGTGTGGCCTGAGGTTTTGTCTGCATAAGTCCTCTTGTTTTCTCTGTGTGACACACCATTCTGCAGCTGGTCACACACAAGCACACATGTAAATCATGAGCTCATACAAAAGTATTCAAATGACATTTTTCCTGAAGAACACAATGATTTATTCTAATGTATCCATGAATGTCACATTCGACACAGAATGAAAGCGAACGCCGTCTACCTTGCGTTTTCTTGTGCCGTCTTTAGTCAGTGCCTCAGGGACGTGCAGGCGTTTCATAGCCTCACTTTGCTTGTCCTTGGCTGATAAAGATGAAGAGGAAGAGGAGGTTTTTTTAGGAGTGGATTGAGTAGGACTGTCTGGCACCCTCTTGAGAAGACAGAGGTCTATGTGCACCACCAGATTTCGAAGCCCCCGCTGGGAGGGGGGTGCAGCCTTGTCCCCTCGCCCAAAGGGAACGAGGGTGTAGAGTTTTTGCTTCCCCGCACTTTGCTGGTCTTCACTCGGGTTACCTGAGCTGGGTTGTCTGTGCTGCACCACCTTAGGTCTGCTGGCGTCAGACCTGCCTGGGCCCTGTTGCCCTGCCTTGGCGAGTTTCCTCTGAGAGGTGGAGTCCGCTGGAACTTTGGTAATCGGAGCTTGAAATTCAGATTCAGAATCTGAACTCGACGAGGACGAAGAAGAGGATGAGGAGGATGTTCTCTGAGGAGATGCGGAAGGTGAAGATGAAGGAGGCGATGGGTCCGGCTGGAACTCTCTCTCCTCCTCACTTCTTTCCCGCTTTTTTGTCCCCCCTTGCTGATGTGAGTGGTTGGTAGGTACTTTCTGTTTGGCCTCCCATTTATGTCGGTGTTGCTCCTCCCTCTTCCTCCGACTTTCCTCTCTTGCCGTCTCCTCTCGCCTCCTGTCCTGTTCTGTCACTCCTTCCTCCTCTTCTCCCTCCTCTTCTTCAGCTGAACTCTGGATCCAGGACCGTCTCAATAGCTGCTCCTCCGCCAGCCTCCTGTCTTCCTTTTGCTCCCGTTTCCCTTGCTGTTTTTCCTTGTGTCTATCTTCCTTTCTCTCGTGTTTTCTCCCCTCTCCTGTGGTCAGATGATCTCTTCTGTGGTCCACGTCCTGTTCCTTAGTTTGGGGTTTTTTCGGTGTTGTTTTTGCGTGATTAACATTAACAGTGGTGGGGGCAGTGGCCTCCCACGACTTGGACCTGTGTTTTAGGCCACGGATGGACCGAGAGTTCGACCCACAACCAGAGTTACTAGCAGCTCTGGAGGTAGATTGAGAATTATGACTAGAATTGATTTCACGAGCAGTAGGGACTAAATGCTTTGCTCTTGTGGGGCTATGTTGAGAATTTGGTTGAAATGGAGGTCGGGGCTTGTGACTGGACCTGCTTCCCTGGATTTGCTCAAAGTGTGATGTGTTTCTAGTTTGGGAGGCATCAGCCAACTGTTTAGAGTTTGGATAAAAGTTAGGCTTGGGGGTAGATTTGTGGCTTTGATTCTGACTAGAGGTTAAAACGACAGAAGCCTTTGATTTACTCTGGCTTTGGCCTTGGTCCTGTGGCGGTCGAGTCTTGAGCCTGTGTTTGTGAGATGGCTGAAGATGAGTATTACTTGTGGACTTGATATTTATATTAGTGTCAGACACCGGGGCGATCCATGGCCTAATTTTTATCCTGTGGGAATTGGTTGATTGAGTAGGTTGAGGTTGGTTCTGACTCTGAAACTCAGGGAGGTGACAAACCCTGGAAGGAGCAGGTATACTGGGACTCGGGCTTCTTGGAGGATCTCTAGCTATAGGGCTAGGACTACGGCTGTCTCTTAGGGTCCCACATGGACTGGGGCAAATACTTAGAACTGGACTTGGAATTGGGCTGTGCCTTGGACTAGGGCTGGGACTTTGACAGGTGCTGGTAAATGGGCTCGGACTAGGACAGTAGCTGTAACCAGGGCTTGGAAGGGGGCTGTTGTTGTTGCTGTAACTGAACTGTGGGCTGGGAATAGGGCTTTGACTAGGGCTGTATTCCTGATTGCTGTCAAATGACCTTGCTGGGGATGGGGCTTGGTGGGTGTGGGGAGAGTGCAGGCGTGCTGGAATATTCTGGGAGGGATTTTGCTCAATGCTGGCATATTTTTTCCGCGACTTCTTCAGCCATTTATCTAACTGCCACTGGGCACCAGGGGGGTGATCAGGCTTAAGAAAACACAGAGACAGAGAGAGATAAAAACACAAATTAATCATAACATATTGATGATAGTGGGGGATTGTGGGGTTTTGAACATACAGAAATAGGCTGGAACAACATGATAGAAATGCTATTATGCAGCTATATCCACTGTAGATCTGAATTATTATTACTGACATAGCCATATGCACACAGCATTTTATCACTGTCATTGGCTGAAAAGCAGCTAATTTATTTTACATACATTTTTCAACTACTTCCATCATAAAAAGGCAATGCTGGCTAAAAAGGTCCTTAAAAGTTGTCGTCAACCTATTCTTATTTATATCAACCGGAATTGAATGTGTCTAGAAAGCAGAAAAAAGTACATAAAAAGTTAGTGAATAATTCCATCATAAATAATAATTTTATAGAAAAGAGTGTGGAATGATTTCAGTAGTTTGAGGAAAGAAACGGCTCGATGTTAAAGTAGTGGGTACTTGCCAGATTGCAGGGGCTTCTAATAAAGCAAGAGGTTAGGACTTAATTATGCAGTACATTTTTTTGCAGGCTACATGTGCATTAGACAGGTCAACTCTTGACAGCTGGAAAATCTTAAATCATGAAATACTACTAAAATAAAATACAAGATATTACACAACTACTATGAGCAGACGAGTAATTAAACCACTTGACCTATTTTACATCTTTATGGGCTAATTTTGTGATAATCCAGGGCGAACAGACGATTCTGGATCACGTAAGTTACATTTTACAATCATAAGGAATGATACAAGCCTCAAACAAATGTGTATATATCACAACATCTGCACATTCTAATAGAAACATGTAAAACTATAATACATTCACAGCACATGAGAAAATACCTCACCGTCTCAGCTGTTGCGAAACTATTTAAAGTCCAAATGACAAATCTGGATTATGACTCATAAATAAATTCCAACATTAGAACCTTTCAACAGCATACTTTCCAACGCATGCTCAGTAGACTCGGACAGAGGTTACAGTAGCTCAACCCCTCATCCACTTATACCAAATGACTCACTTAATGTTTGCTCGACAACTGGCTTGCTAACCATAAGAATCAGTAGGAAGGTAGGAGTTTTTCACTCACGTGAAAAAAAAACAAAGAGTTTACTCACAGCTGGAGCGCAAACGTCTCTCTCTCGCTTACGTGCTCACTTCTTTTCTGTCTTAGCTGACCAGGAGCTAAATTAAACCACCACTCCTCAAGCCAAACAGTGACCCCCCCCCCCTGCCCTCCTACCCTCATCCCTCGCTCCCTTTCCAGAGAAGACACTGCATCTCTTGTGCCCTCTTGACTGCCTCCCCTCCTTCTTTTCTGTCCCTCCCTTTTTTCACTACCTGGAACTCTGGATTTGCTGCTTCCACAACTCCAACCCCCCATCTGTTCCTTGGGAGACACTCAAATACTTGACGTAAATGAAAAACACATGGTTTACACCCCCCCTCCCTCCCCACAAACACACTCCCTTCCTCTATATAGGGGCCCAATGTCATGCATGTTCAGTAATACAGTCTCTGCTATGTCATACAGGGACTTCCATTCATAAAAGAGAAACTGGTTTCCCCTTCATTGCCCACACAACACACATCTACAATGCCCCCCACCTCCAACAGCCCATACCCTGCCCTACCCTCTTATCTGTACTTATTTGAGATAAGTTGTAGTTGTCAACCTCAGTTCAGGTTTTACATTTTCAGGGCTTCTCTCTTTAAGAGTCACACTTTTAAAATGACACCTACGCACTATTTCTCCAAGTTACTTCTGATCCTCAACCTACAAGTCCTCTTCCTCTCCCACTTGCATACATTCCTCATTGCTCTGTCCCTCTCCACACCTGCTGTCAACTGCCTTAAAGCCCACCATTCCCTGCAGAGAAATCACCCTCAGGCTCATAATCATAGAAGGAGAGAAACAAGTGAGACATGGGCAGAGAAGACGGAGAATGCAGACGGGGAGGCTGTGGCTTCAGCATTTGGTACCTCCTTGTTGTTGCACAGTGGCTGCATGTTGGCAGGCGACTCGGGATCAGGGTGAACTTCTGGGCTCCGGCTGGGGCTCCGGGAATGAAAGCTACTGCTGCCTGACTCATTGGTGGAGTCTGAGCCTGAGGAGTCTGAGCTGGAATGTCTCACCCGCCTGCCATGTGTGTGCGCTCGCTGTGCTGACAGGCTGTCAGTCAACACACACAAACATCAGAGAGGGGTCAGAGGGGGTACGCAGGCATACATGCTGTTGTTATTCACATCAATTTAACTCATATTTACAGGCATACAGAAGAAAAGGGGAAAAGAAGGGAAGGATTTGTAAGCAGGTACCTGTGTCTGTCCCAAGAAGTTGACTCATGAATCACCTGTGGGACACAAAACAAACACAGTAATTTGTTATTATACACATTAACAGAAACAAAAGTGTCATTCAAGGGGAGAAGCCAGACATTTTTTCTTTCCCTTTGACTTTCTCTGTCCTCACACACTCTCTTGCATAGTCTCTCTGCCTCCTTCTCAATATCTTCTAATCATGTCCACCTCAGGTCAAGACTACTGACAAAGAAATGATCAACAATATGGGAAGATGAGCGTTGCCTACCGTGGGAGTTTCCTCATCATCACTGCTCAGCTTCAAGTCATCGGCGAGCATGCTGTAAACCAACAAATAGACAGTCACAAAGCCAAGAACCAATCCGAAACCTAATCTCTCCTGCCGGAGAACCACCTTTCACAGCCTACAGCTGATTTGATCTGATAAGTTTTTCTTTTTAAATCAGTCTATCAGACTGGTGGATTTAAAATATTCAACACTTCCAAACATTTCTGCTCCTCTTTATTGAAATGATAAGTATGAACACAGCCCACGGCTCTTCAGACACGTATTCATTAGTGAAAACGTTACATTACTTGAGGGTGCAACCAGGACAGAGCTTACGTTACATGACATCCACTCACTATCTGGATGGTTATCTGCAGTGTTCTCAAATGGGCTCAATTGGACATTACAGGATAAACACTTCAATGCTGTTTAAAGTCTGACATTTGCATTTCCATGAACAGCTCTGTTTATTAATGTCTTGGAAAGTGAAGAGCTGCAGTGCAGTGAGAAAGAGTGTAAAAGTCTTCGGCCACCCCTCATTTCTTTAAAGGTACAGTGCATCCATAAAGTATTCAGACAGTATTCACTTGTTCCACATGTTGTCATGTTACAGCCTGTTCCCCAAATGGATTAAAATCATTTTTCACCTCAAAATTTTACATTCAGTACCCCCATATTGAGAAAATGAAAAGTTTGAGTAAAATTCTGGCAAATTAATTAAAAACAACAAAACAAAAATATAACCTGTGTATAAGTACATGTTGCCATGACACTCATAATTGACTTCAGGTGGATCCTGCTTCCTTTCATTATCTGTCAGATGTTTCTCCAACTTGTATTGGAGTCCACCTGTGGTAAATTCAGTCGACTGGACACGATTTGGAAAGACATACACCTGTCTATATAAGATGCCATCGTTGACAGTATCAGAGTACAAACCAAGCCAAGAAGTCTACGAATTTTCTGCAGACGTCTGAAGCAGGATTGTATCAACAAACAGGTCCCGGGAATAATACCAAAAACTTTATGCAGCATTGGAAGGTCCCATTGAGCACAGACGCCTCTATCGTCTGTAATTTTAAGGTGTCTTCTAAGAGTCTTCCAAGATCTTTTTACAAAACCAAACCAAAAAAACCCCACAAAAATATTCCTCTGAAAATGGTCAGGGACACGGAGTGAATGGAAAAAAATCAAAGAAAAACACTGCAAGACTTTCAAAATGATAAAGTTTGGCTCATTGGAAATAAAACACGAAGAGCTGAGTGGTGGCTTAAGTCTTTTGCATAGTACTTTAAGTTTCTTTTGATTTCAAAATTACATTTGCAACACAGTTATTTTCCCCCAAAACAAATGAAACGCAGTTTAAAAATCAAATAAATTAAGCACCTTTAGTTCTGACACTGTATAAAACTACCTTTCTCAGATTAACCAATCACTGCCAATCCCAATACTCAAGATTGTCTTCACTAAAGATGACTGGTTGTGTATTGGTTATATTATGTAACTGCACAAGCTTTATTTACATTGCAGAAACATGTTCAAATGTTTAAAAAGAACGTTTTGTAAATATTTTTGTAAAGTTACCCCCCCCCCCCCCAAAAAAAAAAAAAAATCCGTCTTACATAACAAAGGTTGTGTAATTGTATAGTTGGCTTACAGCACTCAACATGTGTTTCACGTTAAAAGGAGGATGTAAAAAGTTAACAAACAGCAGCACATCGGTCTCCACTGACAGCTTTCAGGAATGTTCAGTGACCTTTAACCCGACCCGTAGCCTGGAACACCGTTAGCTGATTGACCTGAGATGTCTACATCCCTTGCCCCTCTTTCGCTATCACTCATGTTTTTCCTTCCAGCTGTTGACACGATGAGGTTGATAAATACAGTTTCCAGAAGTTGCCAAGACACAGACATGAGTATTTGTGATGCGTTTCATCACTCTGTGTGTGTGCTTATGTGTGTGTGTGTGCTACAGAAGCAGCTCAAGCTTGAGGAACATCAGAGGATCGTGTTTCCTTAAGCCACACTTACGATTTGTGGGGGGCCACGTGAGGGTGACGGGCCATTCGCAGCTGAACATCCCCTCGGTCTGACAGAGAGAAAGAAACCAGATTACAAAACTAATAACAGGGAGCTACTTGTAAATTATGACAAATGTCAGACATTCACATTTGACAGAACAATCGGGGAAAAAAACATACTTTGCCTTTGTTGTGTAGTTGGCTGTTTGGTATCCTTTGGAAAGACAGACAACAAAACAACTGTAAGTAAATCTCACTTTTAATGGTTAAAAATGTGTTGTGGCTGTAGATAAACACCGACTCGTGTTATGCACGAAGATCACCAGAAGTGAGTGAGGTTTGTTCTTCACACATTTTTTTCTCTTGTCAACCGCAGACACTGACATGCTGATTCAGAAACAGTGAGTGTAACCTCAGTCCTTCAACCTCAAACACAGATGAGAAGCAGGAGGTGAAAGTCTAAGCAGTTGACCAAAATTTTAAAACCTGCAAATCTTCCCAGGAATTTACATCCCAACAAATTCACCTCAAGGTCAGATCGTGCAAACCTCTAGAAAAATAGTAACAAACCTAATAGCTACATCTACAGGTCTTAGTTAGCATGTTAAAGTTCATGACACTACAAGTAGAAATGGGGAAAGCCTCATCTCTCTAAAAACAACATGACAACACACATATCTCATGCCAACTGTCAGCACGGTGGTGGACGGGTGATGATTTGGGCTTGTTTTGCAGCCACAGAACATGGACATCTTGCTGTCATTGATTCAACCATGTTAGGCCGTCTGTCCAACAGCTGAAGTCTAAGTAAAACTGGGTCATGAAACAGGACAAAGATCCCAAGCACAGCAGCAAATCTACAACAGACTAGAATCAAGGTCCATGTCAACCTGATTGAAATGCTGTGGTGGGACCTTAAGAGAGCTGCGCATGAATGAATGCCTAAACCTCGATGAACTAAACCAATGTTGTAAAGAAGAGTTGGCCAAAATCCCTTCACAGCAATGTGAGAGACTGATAATAATACGCAAAAACCCTTACTTCAAGTTCTTGCTGCTAAAGGTGCTTCTGCAAACTACTGCTTCACAGGGTGTACTTAGTTTTTTTTCACAGTCCTAACAAAACTTTTTTTTTTTTTAAACTCATGAGAGTATAAAACACAATGTATAAATTAATGTCTGAAGTTCAACTTTATTAATTAAAGATAAACACAAAGTCACAGATATACCTTAGAGTTGTACAGGATTCGCTGTGCTGGGTCACGCCTCAAGGAGTCCCCAAAGTCCCTCCAGGACTGGGTCATGTCCTGTTTAGCAGAAATGCAGAGTTGGGGTCAAAGGCCAATGGTGAAATGCCACTGTGATGGATGAATCTTCCTGAATACTAAATCAGCAGAACTTTCTTCATTTCTCTACAGTGTCGAGCACCATGTTTAACAGCTGACTCTAATTATGAACACTGTTCCTCCCCACCAGGGGGAGTGTGTCTGGCTGTGAATATGGGTTAGCTTCCCTGTCTAGTGTAAGTTGAGAGATGTGAATTGCAGCTTGAAACATCTGTGATCAGTGTGCAGTGAATTAACTCTCCCGGCTCACCAGAGCTGTCGTTGTACAAAAACAGGTGCATGTAACAGCAGCCCAATTGCTTTGGATATGAACAAATAGAACATTTTGGGCTCAAAGTGTGATCTCATAAACAGTCATGATTTTGCAATTTGCAAGAGGACTGCACCATATCGCTGTTGCATTTTTCGTAGGTGTTCAATACGTGAGCCAGAACACACAAAAAAAAGCTCATCACAACATTTGTTGTGGAAGGAAGCCCTGGGGAGAAGAGCATGAAAAACATCTGAAAGCGAACCGCAATGAGTACTCATCGTAGCCAAGCGCGCCGCTACAATCACCAATTGTAGAACATGCAATAAACGTGAACATTTTGCTTTGCTGAAGTGGTCTCTTTTAAATATTTCTTCAAAGATCTTAGAAGGAAGTAACTAAAAGAATCATGCACCCACCCATCATGGACTGCTACAGGAAACACTGCTTTACTTACAAAGTGCAGGGTCCTCGGTTCACTCTCATAACATGCAGTGTTTCAGCTGTTACCACAGATTAAACGTGCTCCCACTGTGACTGTGTGGGGTTTGTGCTATTCAGGTTACTAACCGTTCACCTGATAACTCATTTATACAGAAAGACAAATCAGCATTCGCTTTTGATTTCCTGTACACTGAGACTTTCATACTAGTTTTCGACGCAGCTTCGTATTTCGGGAACTTGTGATGGACATTTTATTAACCTTTCAGACTTAAAGATTACATGCATTACAAAAAAAAAAAAAAAACTTGGTCGACCACAGTTAAAGCAGTTTTAATGGGGATGTCACAGTTTCATAGAAATCTGTATATTTCTTGGTTAGTATAACAAGATGTCAAACCAAGAGTCAAGCCTGTCAGTCTGATGAGTACCTGTGCATTATGTTGTTTGTTCTAACTAATAATAGTTTTCATGCAGACATTAGAAGCACTAAAGTGTGACACATTATACCATATTTCAAATGATTAACTGTGTTACTACTCACAGATAAGACTGTGACTGGTGTGTGCATGTGCCCTAAGGTGAAATGTGAAAGTCTGTGGTGAATACACACTATTATAAACCTGGACTATTACAAGAATACGCGCCATTTCTTATTTGTTCTCTCTGCACAGCACTTGAGAGGAAACCAGGCACACGCAGGAGGCAGTGCATCCACAGAACACCGTCTTTGCTCCAGCTCTGATCATAATCTCTTCTGATTAGATTGCCCGCAGTCAGACTAACCAGAGCTCATAGATGCTAACAAAATGCCTTGATTTTGTACCATTCATTCCCCATTTTAGCTCGATGTGATTACTCAGATGTGTCACAGTGTGGAAGCACGGCAGCTCTGGCTGTAATATATACGTGCATGCAACAATCGTTGGGGAAAGAACAAAAACAGAGGGTTTCTTGGCTGCTGAAGCGGCGAAAATGCTCTGGAAAAGGTCATGTTTTATCAGATATGATGTCAGAAGATCTGTGTGAGTGTCTGTGTGTTTTTGTGTGTGTGCGGTAGAGTTGGTGGAGCTGATCTTAAAGGAATCAGCTAACATTTTGGGTAACTTGCTGCTATTACTCTGTTTAAGAGTTTAGGTAAGTAAATTATGATCACTCTTATTATCTGTTCGTTTAATAAAACTCACATCCGGTTAGCTTAGCTTGGTGTAAAATGTGGAATAATACTAATAATATACATATATATACACATATGTACACGCGCACACTGGGGTGGCTGTAGAGCAGGTCAGCTACTGATCGGAAGGTTAGTGGTTCAATCCCTGGCTCCCCCAGTCTACATGCCAAATATCCTTGGGCAAGATATTAACCCCAAGTTGCTCTCTGATGCATCTGTCGGAGTATGAATGTGCATGAATGTATTAGTTAGCGCACTAAAAAATTTAGAAAATAGTGCTTGGGTGAATGTGGTTGCTGTATAGAGCGCTTTGAGTACTCCGGGAGAGTAAAGCGCTATATAAGAATCAGTCCATTTACACACACACACACACACACACACACACACACACACACACACACATACATATATATATATATAATACATATTTTTTTCTCTCACTCTTCTCCCTCTCAGCATTAAGCCTTGGAGGGTGTGTATTTCCTCTCTCAGCTCATCCTTTCACTTCATTATCTCTTCTCCTTTAGTCACCAAGGACACAGCACCAGCCCTCAATCCCTTTTCTCCACTAAAAACAACAATATCTCCCAGGTGGAGTATTATGTGTTGCTATCTTGTTCCCACCTTTCCCCACCAGGTCCTCTGTAACTCTATTCTTCTTCTTTGCCCCGCTCTTCAGTCTACACTAGTGACCGGACACAGGATAGCAACTTAGACCAGTGGGCCGCTCAGCACACACTCAGTTAATTATAGTCAAAATGATTAGCGGGTACTTTATCAGTAAACATTAAACAATTAGTAACTTTAAATAAATGAAAAATCTTTGTATGTTTTTGTATTAAAATGCTCCTTGTTTTTGCACTACGAAGAGTTTCTGTTTAATTTATAAAATATTTATTTAACTTATTATTGTTAAAGGTGAGAGGTGTGGACATAAATTGTAACTGTAGAAAAAAAGTGCACAAGAGAACAGTAACAGCTACTGGATGGTGATAAGGCAACCACATGAACTGATACACAAGCACAAACTTCTGCTATCAGCCTCGAGGTGCAATAATAACCACAATCTACTACACACTAGTGTCAACAAGATAGCATCTGATACTGGATTATTAACCATGTTATCGTATGTGTTCTATTAAAAAATATCAATGATTATCTTCAATGCTACTATATTCTGAGATCTCAAAGTCAGTGACAAAATGACATCTAAATATCAGTGAGGATTGTGGAAGAATCTGGAGGATATCTTCCGCGGTTTCCTGACATTTATGACAGAAGTGTTCAACAAATGCAGATTAACTGATAATGCATATATGCACGGGCTGCAACCCACAAATGAGCTGCTGCTGGCATTTCCTCCTCTTAAGCAATTGTAATCAGAATCAGCCTTCTGAGTCTAAAGACAGACTGAAATGACTCTGCAAAAACATGCAATCAAATGAAAGTGCTGTAAGAAGTGCAAGACAGATCTCCAATATGAGGTGGCAAATTTAATAAGACAGTTGTTTAGAGTCAACACTGTAATAAGTGCTAATGCTTTAAAAACAAACCAACTGAAATCAAACTTGAGTTATTTCTTACCTCAAATATATCTTTGGCACAGCTGTTGTGTTGGCTTCCTCTTCCCTGAGAAGAAGAAGGACAGACGTTTGGTAATTGAGGAGAACGTGACTAAAGAGTTTGGACTGACAGTTACTCAGAGGGAGGTTTTTTTTTGTAACACTTCAAAGCAGAAGATGCAGGTTTAGTTACCAATTAGACAATGAATAAAGAGCTATTGTTGACTGTGCACACAAATCATATTTGAGCATCTTAGTTTCAGTTAAGTGAGGCGTGGGTGTATTCATTTAAATTTCAAATACTGCACACTTAGGCGCGCTGATTAGCAAACATGGCGATGCGCATGCACTCAGCGCACACACAGTAAATACACGGGCTAGTTCATTTCTCGCTCCAGCCGTTGATCACGAGTTTTACGTCTCCGTCTCCATCACAAGGATGCAAACAGGCTAAAAAAAAGAAAAGAAAAAAAAAAAAGAAAAAAAAATCACCTTCTGCATTCTGTCTCCCGCCTTTTTGCTGCTGCATTTATACCTTAGCATAGCACGTTACTGTAAACCTGACAGTCTCTCACATGCACAGTAACTGTGAGAGTTCGGATGACTCTGAAGCTTCTTGATGACTCATATCTTAGAAATCACAGCTGCAGATAATCAGCCGGATGCTGATTCTGTTGCAAGTAACTTTCTGTTTCCATCCACATTAGGCAACCCCACTGTCGCTCCCTGTCACACACTTACATTTATCCTTTTAAACACTTGAGCTCACAATTTAAATTTGCACTCACTTGCATGAAAAACCCAGAACCACGCTGCTCAAGCATTAAGATGAAGGATAAATGCTTCACGTTACTTTCACTTCCCCATCTGTGTAACCGCGTGTGTCGTGGGAGTGGGTTTCGTCTTGACTGTGAGTTTTGTTTTTTTTCATTTGCTTTTTGTGTCTGTCACAGATGACAGTGCTGCACAAAGTATCAGCAGAAATACTGAGTTCAGATGTTTCTAGTCAACGCCTACCTGCAGAACAATGATCTGACTTTCACAATTTGTTTTTAAGCATGTACACATTTAACTTTTCCTTTGCACATTATAATTCATTTCAGTGCACGTGTGTAGAGCAGCAAAGCATTCGTGTGTGTGTGTGTCTCTGTTCGCATGCATGACTCACTATGGTCATGTCTGAGTGGCTGAAGTGTAAGCCTGCAGAAGGAAAACAGTGTGTGTGTGTGTGTGTGTGAAAAGCTGTCTCATTACTACACCCACAAGGCAGTTATGAGGCCTTAGGCCTAAATGAAACACAAACACAGAAGGATACTATTTTAGTACCTGTGGCAGTGCACAGGAAAAAGTGTGCCCTGCTTCATCAGCTAACACTTACAGCCACACAGTGCTACTTTTACATGTGCAATGCGTTTAACAAGTTCATACCTACTAACATCACAGGCACCAGCTCTGGTGCAATACCCAGATGAGTAAATCCCCTCTGGGCCAAACAAACCACAACCCATCACAATACCTGCAGCAAGCAGCATGCAAGCCTACAAGACTGCTAACCACCTGTTACATTCTTAAAGTATCTGCAATTACTGAAGTTATGCTCAATTTCAACGTATTTTTAGCCTTTTCTATCTGAGCTTTAAACGGAAATTCTACAGGTGCTATATTTTAAAAAAAAAAAAGGAGTGCAGAAAGCACAATTCTGCCGCAATGAAAATACACAGTGATTAATATTAATTATACAGTTGATCTGGTTGACCCTATTATTATTCACAGAATATATTCGAGCTACTTTAAGAACAAATCTGTGAATTTAACCGCGAGGATGAAGTGCAGCATTTATATCCATGACATTTATAAAATAGTGACATAAAGCTGTCTACTGCTGTTTTCTAAGTAGGACCTACTCTCTGCTCTTTGCCCTCTCACCTGAGAATATGCGCATCGGAGCAGAAAGCAGACAATGGAAAGTTTCCCTTTGCCAGCGAGGACAGTAGGCATGGTTCCGGGATAGTCAGTGCTCTTCTCCGGCGTCCATACCAGTGAGGACTGGCGTTAGCAGATGCGATGCTTCCCTCACTACCATCACCACCATCATCACGCTGGCATCAGTCCGGCTCGTAGGTCCACCGTGCAGCAGCAGCGGCAGCGGAGTCTCACCGGAGAGGGAGACCGAGCGCAAGGTAGGCGGTCCGGCGACGTCACGGATGACACGCGTAGCTCACGCCAGAGAGATCACGACTCAGTGGACCTGTGGATGTGCGAAAAGTTTGAAGTGCGTAAATGGGAGATCATCGCCGTCAGCTGTTGAGTGCACCACTGACGACACACTCGATGATGTAGAATTAGAAAACGTTTTAGGACAGCCAGTCTAACTAATAGAGCGTAGCCCAATTTAAGCTCCACCGAGTTTCAGTCACTTGGGGCATTGCACCGAGCTCAAAATAACACGAGACACGAGACGGGAAGTTGATAACAGCTAAAGAGTAAGAACTCGGTTTTAGCGTACACACTTTATTAGTCACACCATGCTAGTATCAGGTTGGACCCTCTTTTGCGGTCAGAATTGCCTTAAATCGTCATGGTATAGATTCAACAAAGTTCTGGAAACAACCTTGTTGATATTTTTGCCCATTTTGACAGATCAGCGTGACACAGTCAACATAATGTGAATCTCCTGCTCCATCCCAAAGGTGCTCTACTGGACTGAAATTTGGTGATATTTGAGAACTCATTGTCATGTTCAAGAATCCAGGTTAAGATGACCTGAGCTTTGTAACACTGCGCTTTATTCTTTTGGAAGCAGTTATTGGAAGATAGGTGTGTTTTGGTCATAAAAGGATGGACATTATCAGCAGCAATGCAGTGAAATGCACAACATGCTGATCCTGGTCAAGAATTTTCCGCCTGACCAGGATTGGCTCAAAAGCTTCAGGCACACTTCTTAAAATGAGATGATAATAATGATCAGATAGCTGACACATATTGGCCTAATCTGGGATATTTTTGGCACCTTCAGTCAGTGCCATAGAGGATTTCTTCCCCCCAAAGAGTAACAATTTCCAATACAATATTAAAACAACAGAGGCAAGAGAAAACAAAAAACAGAAAATCACAAAATAAACACATATAGTTGTCGATGCGAGCATATTCGACAAAGTAAACATGCATCACTTAAATATATTAGTAGTTAAATTTGGCAAAAGAGGAGTCAAATCAAGCATTAGTGTACATTGGTTCACATGCCTCTTATGGCCATAAAGGGACGTTCATGTTGCACCGGATTTACTTTCCTGTGTCTTGTCTTGTTTTGTTTTTCCTTTTGCTATAAGATCAGGTAAACATGGTTATTAGTTTTGCAGCAGGCAGTTCTACATGCAAAGCTTTTCCTCACATGGAAAAAAAAAAAATCTTTGGCTGAAAGCATGCTGTGAGGAAAATTGAATTTGTCATGTCCTGCTGTAGGCTTCAACCCCTCCATAGAAAATGTACTGTATGTCTGATCATCTCTCTTTCTGACATTTTGGCACTGTGTGTTTGTCTAGCCCATCCATTATTCCGCTTAATGCATTCTGGCCTGTGAAGTAACTCTGGCTCTTGGATGGACTTTGCCTTGTCACAATAAAATATGAGCTGTCTCTCTAGCTCAGATGGCTTTCGGGGGGATGCCGGAAGAAGAATGAGAGAGGGACACAAAAAGGCTGATACATTAGAGCTCTGACTTCATTGATTTAAAGACGCACAGGTGACACCATGATCCTTCAAACCAGCTATTTCCCTGTAACAGCAGCATATTCTTTATAAAGAGGGACAAGGGGAGCATTTTAACTGATTAAATGTGGAGTTTGGTTTGGGCTGCACACACTTCAGAGAACACAGTGTTCCTTGTTTTGTTTATGGCAGCTGTCAAAGACCGAACACGGGAGCAGTCACAGATAACTCTGCGACTCTGTCACAGGCTTCACTTTTGCTTGTTTATGAGCCCGCAGGAAGAAACTCATTTGATCTACCAAATGCTGAAGACATCAAAAACTTTGTGCACATGAGAAGACTGTGCTTGCTTGTGAGTTCATGTGTGCTGTTCTTTTGTTTAGATTTGACAGGAGACAGACTTGACTTTACAGACTGATTGTGAGCCTTTGACTCTAGCTTGTTCAATGGGACTTACGGTACTTTCTGTATGGATTCTTTGATTTCAGATAGTATAGTAGTACAGGTGGCATGTGCGTGTGTGAGCACGTGCATTTTTGTTTACGTGGTATGCCTCTTTTCATTTCTTGTGCACTGATATACTTAAAGGTAAGGTAAGGTAAGGTACTTAAAGCCAAGAGTATCATAAATGATGAAGTAGGTTTTTTAGGGGTTTTGAGATTTCTACATCATCAGTATGACACCCCCCCCCCCCAAAAAAAAAAAAAAAAAAAAAAAAAAAAAAAACCCAAAACAAAAAAAAAAATTTTAAA
>VURO01000151.1:20371-40743 GCA_015108175.1 Pelvicachromis taeniatus | reverse complement strand
CAAAACAAAAAAAAAAAAAAAAAAAAAAAAAAAAAAAAAAAAAAAAAAAAAAAAAAAAAAAAAAAATAAAAAAAAAAAAAAAAAAAAAAAAAAAAAAATAAAAAAAAAACACCAAAACAAAATAAATAGTTTGTAAAATACATTTTTAAGCAATCAGTTACAAAAACGTCTAATGTATCAAATATGATGACTAATATGATACTTCTAGTAGCCTTGAAATGTATACATGAAAAGAATAGTTTAGCCGACCTGAGAAGGTTTGAACGGTGAAGTTACTTTAAAGTGATGGATATGCTAGAAACACAAATCCAAAGCAGTGTGTGAATACATAAAATGAATAAATCATCATCAAAAAGAAAACTGCATTTCAAGCTGCTAGAAAAGTGTGTGGATAACCCATTGAAATATCTCATCAGTAGCCATAAAAGTGAGTGAACTGCTGAGATGCTAATAATAACTCAACAGCTGAGCGTAATTAGTAAGAGTAAATGTTTACCTAATAAATAAATAAACAAACAAACAGTTCTTTCCAAATTTATTTGTAACAATTTCCATTTTTCAAATAATGTAAACAAAATTCTGTGTAAAATGAGTCCAAATGAACCCAGTGGTTTTGGGAATGAGCTATTTCTGTCCAGAAGTCTGTGGGAGTACCTCTCTGAGTACGTGGCTGGTTTATTCTAATATTACATAAACTATTTCTGGTTCCTTCTGCATGCTCACAAAAGCACAGAGAATGAAAGTGCAGCATCTGCCTGTGGAACAGACTGGAAACTGTAGGGATGAACTGGGAATGGAGGGACATGAAATGCCTGGGGCCAGTCTCCACAGCCACACAGTGGCACCCTTGGTTACAGACCCATGGTGATAGGACCTCAAAGGTACAGCGGCATCCCTCAGCGCTGCCTGTTTAGAACACAGCTTGCCTCAAGAGTCCACCTTCCTGACAACACACGTGTGTGCGCACACACATACACACATGCATGCGTGCATGTACACACGTTCACACACACACACACCTTTCTGCAAAATGATGGAGAAGGTGTGAGGAGAACAGAAGCGTGGTGAGCTACATTGTCTGCATATTTCACAATTTGAACTAACTAAAATACAATATCCAATTGATTTAATAGTCCAGCCTCCCTTTTCCCCTCCTTTGTAGTTAATAAATGATTTACTGCTGCTCTATAACAATAAATACTTCAGTGGAGTAAAAATCCCTCCGAGTGTTAGAAATTGTGGCAGGAATCACAAAATATATAGGAAATGATCATGACACGTTGCATATGGTAATCAGTCACTATAAGATAGTTGATACATTTTAACGCTGTCATGCATCACAATATCTGTACAGCTATAAAAGAACCCAAAAACACCACAAACAGGCAAAGAAGAAGGAAGTGTGTATTTATTCACCGTACTGTATCAGTGAATAAACACACAACTCTTTACTTACTCTGATTTGCTTTTTGCTCAGTGACCCACAGTTTCAACTGCTTTTTTTTTGTGTCCTCACTGTTAACACCCCTCCACTTCATAAACTTGACAAATGCCACCGTGAGGAGTCATAAAGTCTGCGCTCTGATAAGTCAAACTGTCGAGGGAGTCCATTTAGAGTGCCTACATGTATTATTAAAAATAATGGACACCCAAGTATCAGTAATGCACTGCAGACGGAAGCGATAGTCTATATTGCCATATCAATATTTTGGCCCACGCTTGCTTAGAAATGTGGACAGTTATTAATAAAGTTTTGTTGTAAATAACGTTTGTTCCAGATGTTGCGCAATTAAAAAAAAAAACTATATACATTTTTTATATTTCCTTAAAAAGAAGTCTCATTAAGAAGCACTTGAACCCTTGCTGCCTCAGATTGATCCATTAAATGCGTAGCAGCCGTTATAATCATATTTTAGTTGTTATTATTAATTGGCTGCTCGCTTACCTTGTTTACGCCGTGTTAGTTTAGCATGCAGGGTATGCCACCAAGAGGTGTCTCATACCATAAGCCAGAAGGCATCAACGCGACGCTGAAAAGATTACAACAGATCAGTGAACAGAGGGCGCCACCTGGTGGCCAAAGTGGAAACTGACGCACTCCTCTGCTACAATGCAGGCTGCAGTGGAAATATGAGAGGTCTGCTAAACGTTTTCCCTTTTGCCTTTGCAGGACAAAAGAAGTGAGAGAGCTAAATAGTATTCTCTTGTTCAATAGCACCTTATTTACACATTATTTAATCATATTTTAATGCTTTTCCTGGTCAGTTTGATGTCATATTTGGCTCATTTTCTCCATCCCCCCTCACAGCCAGTCTAATTGCTGGCCTAATATTAACATAGATGCATAATAATGTATTGGTCTCACTGAGTTAGACTTACTGAGTTTGCTGTTTTTAAAATTAGGAGTTTTTCCTTCATCTAATAAGCCTAATTTTATGTTTTTAATGTGTGAACGATTTAGGCAAGTCTTTAAAAGGAGACACACAAGTCAGCATTTATTTAGATTCTCATTAAAAACAGGCACATCTGGTGGATTACATTTGTTGACAAATCACTCAGCGTGTGCTTTTCTCTAAAGGCTCAGAATGAGTAGCTGCCTGAGGGCATCTACTGAATCTATCACCTGTTCAGGCAGATGACAAGCTGTTTTTGGTAGCTCTTCCATTAAACTCAAAAAGTGCAGGAAAAATAACTGGAATGTCCTCTCCAACTTCTCTCTGTGAGATATTTAAGGACTATTTGAGGAGCTGGTGAGGAGGCAGAGCCTTAATAACATCTGTAACCCAAACCACGTTCTAAAGAGTATGAGCTGATGCCCTCAGGGTAAAATTCACAGTATGCTGTTGACACTGAGCCAAACTGTAAACAGAAAAGGGCTATTTTTGTCTTTACCGGTAACACTATTTAAAAGTAGAAGATTGGTGTCTAATGAATGGATGAATATGAATATTTATTTTGGTCAACAACAGCAACAAAATATTTTCATTTTACATAAATGTGCGTGCGTGTGTGTGTGTGTGTGTGTAAGTGTGTGTGTGTGTGTGTGTAAGTGTGTGTGTGTGGGAAAGGGCTGGGTGGAGGTTGGGCTGTTGTGCAACACCTTGACCTGATGTGCCTGTCTAATAGTGTGTTTTTGGTGTTTATCTGGTGTTGGTGCTCTACATTAAGGATAATGAGCTATGTTCTTATGACACGTTTCACTTAAGGATTGCAATAAAGGCTAATCTGAAATTGTTATTTTAAAGTCATCTGTGTTTCGTTTTTGTTTTTTCCTGGTGCCATAAAAAAAATAAAGCTAACATTTTACAGTGAATATAAAAGTTATTTAAAAAGACATATTTTTATGTAGAACAACTTGTTATTTATTTCTTTGTTTTTTTTTTATGTTACCTCCTATACATGATCCTGACCCCATAATTGAGAACTACAACATAATAGTCCATACAGCAGCTTGGCAGCAGGTCTTTATGGATACATAGATCCGTGTTATGAAGGTGCTTCGGTCAGAATATGGTCAAAATCAGTCAGACTTCAGCTGCTTTCCCTTTTTCCAGCTGAGGCCTGTCCAAAAAAAACCCCAACAAAAACACACACACACACACACAGCTTACAGCAGATAACAACGGATAGCCTGTGGCGTGGTTATAATAAAAACGGATGAAAGGGCAGGATATGCAAAGCCACGCAGTAAAAGCCTATTCATGACACGATAAAAGTGCCTTAACAACTGGTTGGACAGGCTTGTCCCTCTCCTGTGATGTCATCCAATAGACGAGCGGCTGGCGGCTGCGATGCGCATGTATGCAGTCCACTGCCTCGACGCATCACAGCGAACCGCACTTGACAGCTTTCCAGGTTAGAGGGGGGGAAACAGACTTGCTGAATTTCCACAAGCCAGCCCTCATCCGCATCCACCCGAGGTACATTTTTTTCCCCTTTCTTCCCACAGCACACCCTACACACACTCTCTCTCTCATATCATGCATCATATGTTTGGATTAATGCTGTTCCTGTTCTAACGCACAGATGACAGCGTAACCAGGGCGCTGAGCTGCTGAGATACCAAAACACAGCCGCTTTGTTGAATAGGATCTGCTGTGACTGGACATGAATTCGGCGGAACAGACGGTTACATGGTTGATTACGCTCGGGGTGCTGGAATCGCCAAAGAAGACCATCTCAGATCCTGAAGCATTTCTGCAGACCTCCCTGAAGGATGGAGTGGTCTTGTGTAGACTCCTGGAGCGGCTCAGCCCGGGGTCCACGGAGAAGGTAAGGGAGACAGCCGACACTCACTCCCCGCTCTCCTCCGCATCCCCAACCGCCCGCCCGCGTCGGCGTGTCTCCGCGTTGCCCAGCACAGGGAAACCGACGCGGTTTGTTGTCTGGCCTCTCTTTCTGCCCACTGATCCATGAGGAAATTTCTTTTGTAGGTCACGGCAGCCCGTGTTATTGTCTGCGATGGAAGCACTATGGTTGCGCGTATGTCAGCATGTAAAAAGAGGAGAAAAAAAGGGAGGGGGAAAATACAGGTCGATGTTTGTGCCACCAATACCAATCTGCTCTCAATAAGGTAACACTACAGCAAAAGGAAGATTGGTCATTCTTTAGGAGCTGTTAGGTGCTTTAACGTCTTTCAAATGAAGGCCTCGACATATGCTTTTAATGCAGGTCTAACCACTCAGCAGATCTTTGCTATCGTTGAAAAAACCCGTTTTATTTTGTCTTTAATCCCGGCGGATGCGGCTTGTATGCCAATGTATTTTCATAGTGCACACCGATTGATCCACCGGGGATGAGGGGCTTTCTGTACACAGACCACTGCTATAAGAGTAGGCCGCCATTGACTGCAAAGGCGCATAGACAGCGATAGACCCTCTCCCTTTTTAAAGAAACAGCGCAGTGTTTGTGTCTGTCAGCTTACCAGCAGCGTCTGCTGGTTTCAGCAACAACCTGAAGGAGGCCATTTGTTTTCCTGAAAAGAGGATGTGCTGCCGGAGGCTATACCTGCACCCTCACAACAACAAATCTGCCTGCCAATGGCCAAACGGGTTTTTCCATTTTCCTCCCTTAAAACGACAAATATTACTCTGGGGTCGTGGTTATGTTTGATCATCAAGTATGCAGTAGAACATCTGAGGGTGGTTAAGAGACAGCCTCCTTTTTAAAAAAAAAAAAAAATAGGCTACTTATCCTTATATGGTGATGGGTAAAATCCCGTGTGGCCAAATGTAGTAATTTTAACTCTACATCTGTCACATTCATAATGTGCTTTATTTTATTTTCAAGTTTTTTTCTGTGCGTGTAAAGGCTTAAATGTCTTTCAATAGTGATAAAATAATCACTAATTTGGCCACAGGTATGCCAGCATGTGAATAATGTGTGTGAGCACCACATACAGTAATGAGCTTCAGTCATAATAATAGAAAGAAAACAAAAAACAAAACCAGATTTAAAATGTGTATTTCCTCCTGGGCTAATTCTTAAACCCTCACAGATCTGATGAACCGAAACTGTAAATGAATAGAAAGTGAGCTGATAATAATAATACTTTTTTTTTTTCAACCAAAACATGCACCAACCCAATAACCACATATTAGCCAAGCGTGAACAAGGAATTTTTAATACAGCATTCAGCTAAATTATTATGATAATATAATATATACACTATCCAGGGAACTATTTTTATTTTAAAAATAACCTAAACTACGCAACAAAGATACTGTATCTGTCTACCTATCTATCTTGACATGTTTACATTTTTTTTTAATAAATAGGGTATCTCTCTGTGACCACAAATTCAGGCTGAGCAATCACTGTCATTCTGGGCTGCACTGTACAGTATGGCCATGCCAAATTTGGAAGACGTGTGGCACAGCTGGGCCATATGTCAGTTGTGATAGTTGCTAGTGATGCTACCTAATAAGCCGAAGATGTGAACAGGAGACAGCCCTTTCCTGTGTTGCAGCCCTTGCTAACATTTTACGAGGCCCAAGAGAAAAACAAGATACATTTCGCCCATTAACAGTTCAAGTCACACTAACTGCACAGAACAAAGGCAAGGGAGCCACCATAATGGATTTAAGCTTAATTTACATTCATGCGTTGTCTCACCATTGATACACCTGTTTCCTTATTTTATGCTTGTGAGCAGGTCTATCTGCATTGCTCTGCCATCAGAAGTGAAATTTCCATTTGGTGCTAATAAATCTTGAAGCGTGGCCGAGAGAGAAAAGTTGTACACTCACAGGCCATTTAGAGGAACCCCTTGCTAGTGTCATGTTGGCCTCCCTTTTACCTTCAGAACTGGCTTAATTCTTCTTGGTACAGATTCAACAAGGTGCTGGATACATTCCTCAGAGATTTTTGTCCATATTGACATGAAATATTCACATATTTGCAACAGATCCGTGCATCTGTTGTGACCCTACCATCAGAACGTCACAACAAACATGGAGCCTCATCAGACCAAACATTCTATATTTAGTGAGCCGACGTGGACTATCCTGAAGTGGTCTTCTGCTCCTGTAGCCCATTTACCTGAAGGTACACTGTCTTGTGCATTCAGAGACGCTCTTCTGCCTACCTTGTTTGTAACAAGTAATTATTTGTGTTGCTGTTCACGTCCGATCAGTTTGAAGCGGTCTGGCCATTCTCCTCTGATCTCTGGCACCAACATGATATTTTCTCAAAGAGAACTGCCACTCATTGGTTATTTTCAGTTTTTCTGTCCATTCTCTGTAAACGTTAGAGATGGTTGTGTGGGAAAATCCCAGCAGGTCAACAGTTACTGAAATACTCCAAATAGACTAGCTTCTGTTGCATCAGCTAGTGTTCCCAATTTAAAGTTGCTTAGATCATCTTTCTTTCTCATTTTGATACGCAGATTTAACTTCAGCAGGTCCTCGTGACTATGTTTACACCCTTAATGCATCAAATTGCTGCCATGTGATTGGCTGATTAAACATTTGCATAACAACCAGTGGACTTAATAAAGTAGCCAGATGAGCCAGATACACGCTACGGTTGCAGCCTAATACATATACTTCACAGAGGGATTTCCCTCCTTACTATACTGTTTTTACAGCATATATCAGGACTATTTACTAGTACCAATAATCAAGCATTAACTCCCCCAACTCTTGCAAAACAGCTGATTTAAAAACAAAAAGTCACCTCATAAAATGACAGTTATGAGAAGTGTTTGAAGGTGTGAATTTTTTCCTGTGGAACCTTCAGTCATATACCAGATCCTTGAACTGGTACTCACCTTGAATACCGTGTTATACTAGATTTTAAATTTTTGCATTATGAAATATAAATAAACTTAACATAAAAAGTAAAAAAAAACAAAAACAAAATTTGGTCAATGATTTATTTTTTTGTAACAATGCTTCTTAGCAATAAATCTTATACCACTGGAAGGCCTGTTTATTTCCACTTAAATGGTGAAAAATTTATATAAGAAAAATGCATTTGTGAGTTGAGCAGCAGAGTTGAGTATGTAGGGTATTTTGCTACTGACTCTTGTCTTGAGCTTCTGGCATTGCAGGTGCTAACAACTACCTGACTGGCGCTTGATTAGCAGTACCTTTGAGCATGGACCCTGCCACAGCGGTTAGTTGGTGTCTCCTCCAAGCATACCACGTTTGACTGATCTGGATAGGGCCTGTGCCAAAGGGCAACTTCAAGCTAATGTTTCACCAAACCAAGTTGCAGCATTATTAGGAGTGAATATTTCCAAACTGAGTTCCATATAGCGGGGGATGTCAGAGGCAGGCTACCAAGTGGGCATCCCAAGAAGATGACACCACAACCTGTCAGCATTTAGAAACCATAGGAAGAATTCTACAGATTTGCAGTTTAGGTTTGCAGGACAATATGGCCAATGACTCTCTACTTAGACAATCTCTGGTCTCATAGAACGGCCAGGTGGCCTGCCTTTCACTGTCAGGCCCATTTGCGCTGGTGTCTGCAACATGTGCACTGGAACCTGGATGTAGAGGAATGTTATGTTCAGTGATGAGTTCAGATTCTGCCTTCAGCATTTGGATTATTGGGTCAAAATGTGGAGAAAACATGGAGAACGCTATGCTGATTGCTGCACCAATAGGATATCAGCTTTTGGTGTAGGCAGTGTGATTGTGTGGGGCGGAATCTCCCTCAAACAAGGTTTCCCTTGAAATATCCTCCAAGTCACTGGAGTCAATTTCACTGCAGAGAGAGCTTGAGTTGATATTGCTCTGTGGGGGCGAGCAATGTCCACACAGAGCAATGTTTATCAGACACTACTTAGAAAATTTGGGAGTGGAGAGGATGGAATGGCCCGCCGGCAGTCCTGACCTCAACTCCACTGAACACTTGTGGGATCAGCTTGGATATGCTGCTCCTGTCAGAGTGACCAACACAACCGCACTGGCTGACTTGCGACAAATGCTGGTTGAAGAATGGGATGTGATTCCACAGCAGTGTGCGACAAAGCTGGTGACCAGCATGTGGAGGAGGTGCCAGGCTGTTGTGGCTGTACATGGTTCTTCCACATGCTACTGGAGCTCCTGTTTGTTAAATGAATAAATAGTTAAACTGACAACACGTGTTGTTTTCATTAGACTTCAATCATCAGTCCAATAAACAACAAAAAACAAGATTCAATAGCAGAATAAGCTGTTTGGCATTGGCAGAAGGGATCTGGTGAGGGCAACAACACACTCAACTCTGCTGCTCAACCCACAAATGCATTTCCTTACAATTATGACAAGATTTAAGCAAAATAAACTAGCTTTTCAACTTTCCACCCAAACACAAATTTCCTTACTTTTTGTGCTAAGTTCATTCATCTTTCTCTACAAGTCGAATAAAAAGAAATGGCAGTACAGGAATGCTACAGATATGAAGAATGCATTCATGGTTCACCCCCCTAGCGGGCTGCTAAGTTTGACTTTATCTATGAAAATGTACTCATCAGCAAGCTAACATTTTATGAATGTTTTTATTTTTATTTATTTTTTTGTTATTAGAATGAACCGTATCATCACGAAGATCATCATGTTTTAAACATTTTAATGATTCAACACAATTTTGGAGTCCTTTGGATATAATAATATTTTTGCTTCCCGACTATTTCTGTCTTATTTTGTTCTTCTTTACGTATTTAAAGGGGACAGGAATAAAAATCAGTTCACCCACAGGCCAAAGCAACATCCAGTATGGTGGGGTGGGGTGGGGAAGATGGGGGGGCATCCCTATTTGTCAACGTCATTTCCCTCGACCCAACACTGCACTCTCTTCCACTTCCCCGCTGAGAGGAGGTTTGTGCTCAGCCTCCCGGAGTGTCAGGCCCGGTCAGTGCTCACACACGGGAGACAGTACAATGCGCTTCGTAGAAGAAGGAGAAGAAGATTTTTAAGGCAATGAAAGTCATACGCAACCGCAGTGAGAGAGGCGAGCGTGAACTGGAAGTTTAACTCCTGACCAGCGTTTCCGTTTTTTCAGGTTTACCAAGAACCGAAGAACGACGGCGAGTGCCTGAGCAACATAAAAGAGTTTCTGAAGGGCTGCACGGCTTTCCGCGTCGAGGTGAGTACCCGCTCAGGTTTATTTTAGGTGTGCGCGTGTGTGTGTGCGCGCGCGTGTGTGGGGGGGATTGCATTCGCTTAACCACGTAGAGGATCTGCTTGAAACGTAGAGTTTGCACGTTCAGGAGGAGACAATGGACAATGCGTCCATGGAGTGGAGGGACGGAGCCCCTGACAGAGAGAGGGAGGAGGAGTGATTTAGCAAGCAAGAACAATCACCCATCGCTCGGCTGAGAGCTTTGTTTTTTTATCGTAAGGTGGATGCGTGTGCAGTATTTCAGCCACCTTGGTGGGCTCTCATTGTTACTGTGGAAATATCCACGTTCCTCCCTCGCAGTCTCAGGCGCCTTATGTTTACGCTGTCTGATTAATCCAGAAAGCTTTGTCCTCGGGCTCATGCGTGGCTTTACCCTCACCACCATTTCACACTGGCCACCCTATAAACCTGTCTCTGAAAACAAGTCAGTGAGGCTGGGGGTGGTTATGTAAGCCAGTCTTGTCCCAACATAGTTGTTAAAGCGTTATAATAATAACAATAACAAGGTGTAAAGTTCAAACATGTCCCCGGATTAAGCAGCTCACTCCTGGGCCCGTGTGGAAATATCTGGATATTTTGTAGCTTTGGCTAATGATATTTCCAACCACACTCTTCTGCAAATTAAGGACAGAGTGTTGTTTATGGCTGTTTATCAGCTGGGGCATAGAGGGGTCATTGAACCGTCCCACTCTGACAATGCAAGCCAGTGTTCCTCAGCACTGCTTCTCCCTGGTGAGTCTTCCAGCTACAGAACAAGAGGAGGAGCTGGGGAAAAAGCACTGTCAATTTGAGTGTGTGAAACGTGCCATTTTAATAGTAACAAGCAAATCAAATGCAAGCAAAGCAAAGCGTGCATGCATCGCTTTATTGGTAAAGACCTGTGTTTGCTTTGGCTGACTGCAGGGACAGGTCCTGGCAGCAGTGCTGAGCAAGGATCTGTGTTTCTTTCTGGTATAGTCCTCAGCCTATCTACTCTTTTGTGTCAGGCTGTTACTTTACCACTCATAAATCCCCCCCCCCCTTTTTTTTTTTTTTAAAAAAAAGGATGTTCAATCCTCGTGTGCACATGTGTGATCAGCTGTATGTGATTTTTTGTTTTGTTTTTTTGAGTGAACTGTACAGGGCAGGATTACAGTAATTTGGGACATGGGAGTCCTACTGCTCACCATCTGTAGGGCAAAGATGAATGTTATCCAGAGCCCAGAGCACTGCTGGCTCAGACCCCAGTTAACTGGTCTGACGGCAGATTAGAGCAGTGGGCGCTTGCATGTTAAAGACGGGGGAAAATAGGCACTGTGCTTTTGCAGTTCTGGCCGACCTCTTTTAAATAGAGTTAAGCTGGACACTTGGCTGAGCGGGGACATCCCAGATTTGCTGTGGTCCCATGTGTGGTTGGAACATCTCAGAAGGAATGATGTCGTTTCGATTTGATTTTTAATAATTCTGCTTTGATCCTTGTGACCACGTCTGACATTTGGTCGCCTGCTGTTACTGATCCATCAACATTAATGCCTTTGACCACAGGAAGACAAATCATCAGTTCCCATGACCCCTGTGGTCCCTCAGAAAGAGAAAACGTATCCCATCTAGCTACGCTGATGCGACTTACAGATCCATATATCTACAGAAATGGTGATATCCCAAATACAATCTGGAAAAGTCAAAGCATTTAGGATTTAGCATTTAGCGTTTTATGTATCTGTGCCATCAAACTGCAATCTTGCTGCTAAAAAAAAAATCCGCAAGTACACGTGAGGCTTATTTATCATTGCTTTTACCAGCATTTTGAGTGCTTGCCACAGAGACGAGCTCAAGATGCAGATAACACTCAGCTTTCCTGGAGTCCAGCATGGTTTATTTAAAGTTTCCCAAAAAGCAGCGTGCTTCGGCTTCAGCTTTGTTCTGTTTAATGTTACTTGGTTTAAGAGCTGAAGAGAAAAGTGTTTGTTTTTATTCATCTTTTTCTTGTGCCACATTAAAGAAAATCTATAGGTTTTTGTGTTTTTTAAGAAAAGGGTTACAAGCAAGAAAATGTAACATAAACGTTGAAAATCAGACTTGTTAACCTTGGTCCTTATTTTCAGTGTATTTCTGTTGTCTCAGCTGTCTGAGTGTCTAAGCAGAAGCTTGGCGATACGGCACTTTAATGATGCTATCGAGGATGAACAGCTCTCATTACCCCTCTGGCCCCACTGGAATAGTAACACTATGCCAACCCAGAGACAAAAAACAAATCCACCTGTCTACACCAAGTGGCAACCCCCCTGGGCTAAAAATGAGACTGGTGGCAAAAATTCCTTAAACGACCACTGAAGGCTGTTGAAAAAAGAAGGTTATAGACCATGTTGAAACACTCCATTTATCGCAGAAATAAACATCTTTAAGACCAGCTACAAAAAAGTTTTATGTCCCTATAACTGACGTCTTTAAAACATTAATAGGAGTGTTGACAGCTGCTACCTGTTTTGCTAAAACTAATTCACGTCAGTGAACTGAACTTAATTGTATTTGTGTTGTTGGTGGCCTTAGGAGTAAATGTTACTATTTTACAATTGTTACTTAGCACCAGATAGCTCTCAAACAGTCTAACTATGGTTGCTAGTGTTGGCCTCAGATTGAGTATAAATGATAGACGTAGCGTTTGTGTGAAGACAAAGCGTAAGGGCTTTAAACCTGGATTGTTTGTAGTGGCTGACGGGGTGTGGTGACTCTGGTTAGTTCTACAGTTAAACAACCCTTAGATCCATTGATCTGTGATCTCTGCAAATACTTTCCTGATGACATTATGGGCTCGATTGCTAGTTTTATGTCTTAAGACAAACATGACGATGGTTTCGTAAATTACTGTTCCCATTGGAGTCAGAATAGATCGTGCAGTCTTACTCAGACAGCTCCACTCCTTGTTTATGATGTCTGGTTTCAAAACACCAGTTGGGTAACACTCTCCAGTCAAGGCATCAAAATGGGTGAAGTTACAGTGGCTTTGCCCGTCTTTTATATACAGTCTGTAGGCTACGCTGATCTGATAAGTTGATTTCGGTGATGTTTAGTCGCTGAATAACGCCGATATGTGCCACTTGTGCTTTCTATCAGTCCTGCAGGTCTGTGGCAGGCTTGATTTGATTTGTCATGCTTGTGTATAAAAGTTGCTACACTTAGTAGATTAACTGATGAGCAAAAAAAGTAAATACTTTGTTTATCTTTAGGAGGGAATAAAAGATTTCCCTGTCTTTGGCCTTGTTAGTCAGCCAAACAAGAACTTTTACCTACCTGCACCTACATCAGATGAACCAGTATCTTTTTAAAATAAAAATATTATTTAACAGTTTTAAGGCACTAAAAGTGAGCGAGATCTTAAAAAAGTGCATTCATTGTGCTCTTTGAAGCCTACAGTATGCTGTAACCACCATGAATCTGCAAGGCTAAAGTAGCTAATACGATTTTACAAACTCTCTGGTTGGTCTGTAAGCTTGACTCCTTTGTCAGGGGCCTTTTGTCCTCAGTGCAGTCTTCATGAACTCAAACACATGATCAGCTGGATTGAGATCAGCTGACCGACTTGGCCATTGAAGAGTTGTTTGTTGCTGTTTTGCCATACAGAAAACCGCTTAGCTGCGTCGCCTGTAATTTTATAACAAGCCGTCTTAAAATCGGGTGCATGTAACTGGACAATGTCTCTAACGCCGTCCACCTAATATAGACATGAACGCCTTTAAAAGTAAACACTTTTGTTTCAGAGTTGTGTTGTGGCGTCGTTTTGTTTTCAGTGTAATCTACTGTTTTGACTCATACTTCAGTCTCATATTACCTGTAGTATATATGTAGTAGGTTGTTGTGTCATCCTGCGCAGATAACTGCTCATTTCCTCTGCTGTGACAGTGTGGGAGCAAATGTTGCACTGCTGCAGCGTGCTGACTCACAGAAGGGTGTTGGACCATTGTTTCAGCCTGCGGGGATCATTACCTGGCTATGATGCCGAGGCTCAGCAGACAAGTCGGAGCTCGTCACGTTAGTCATGTTATGATCACCATGCAAAAATCTTTAATATACATAATTCGTCGAGTTTCACTGTGAAGCAAAAGCTGCTGTTAAAACTGAAGAAGAAATCTTAAGGGTCTAAAACTGAGTCTTAAGATATTAGACAAGCGGGGATGAGGGTGCTTTCCAATGGCAGCAAGTCTTGTAGCTTTTACACACAAGCACACAAACACCAACATACTCGCTGTTCCACACCACTCACTCAAACAGTCATTCACATTTTCCCTGAGGGCATATCTACAATCAGAGCGGAAGATGAAAGTGACTCGTATCTCACAGCGGCTCGTCCTCGGTGGCACCGAAGCGAGAGTAACTAATCACTTGGAGGCATTGCACAGGAAGAGATGGCTACACTCATCAACAGAGATGCAGTCACTGCCATTCACACTAGAGAGGCCAGTGAGTGTCAGCGTGGTGGTGGAATAGAAAGTACTTTTCTTTTTGTTTGTTTGTTGTTGTCACCAAATTCCACGTAAAGATACAAATATGGGATACTTATCAGCTCAATCTTCTGATTCGTCATTTTCCAAAATGGTTAGATGGTCTAGTTTTATGTGACACAGAAGACTTCACATTAGTTTGAGGGATTCCGATCAAACACTTTGTAAACAACATCATGTGCCCTGCATATGTATATTAAATGCAAGGTTTGCAGTTTCTGTCACTTGAGCCATTTGTACTGCAGCCAACACATCAAGGAGTCGACGTGTGAAAACGCACGGATCAAAATGAAAGGATGGGACACTGCAGTGGTTAGTACAGTGTCCCCACAGAGACGGTTGTGGGTTCAAAACCCCCAGCCCACTGAAGCCTTGCTCGTGGAGTTTGCATTTTCTCTCTGCCTAACTGAGTTCTCTCTGGGTACTCAGGCTTCGTCCCGTATGCCAAACACAAGCAAATTAGGTTAACTGGTGATGTTAAATTGGCCATAGATGTGAATGGCTGTCTGTCTCTGTGTGCTTGTGATGAACTAGCAGCCTCTATTGGCTCTTAGCCAGTGAGCTGGGAGCACACAGTGAGCAGCTTCCAGCCCACCCGTGACCCTGAAGTGAACAAAAAGTTAAGAATATCGATGACTGGGATGGCTGGATGAAAATGCAAAAAAAAAAATTATTCTTTTTCGCTTTTCATGAGTTTTGCTAACAATGTTGAATAGGCCAATATTAGCTATTTGGCTATATTGGTGTCTGCATTTATAATAGCTGATAAAATACAAATTCTGAATTTGAGGAGTGGGATTACACCTCATACATTCCCCTTTCGGTTATCTGACTATGTATGATCCCCCTGGCACTACAAGCTGTTTGTTCTCACGTTTGTGTCCCACCCTCCATCCTTTTTTTCAATTCATTGACCTCTCGTTACGGTTGGTAGACGGGGATCTGCTCAGGAGCCACCACCATTACAAACACTCTCTGAGCCCTTCCCCAAATTGCGGCCTCGATTCATGCTTACGCCATCTGCCGTTATCTACCAGGAATGATGTCCAACCTAATTGAGGATGTGGTCCCAGCTAGTGAAATAACAATCTTAAAAAAGTAAATAGGAGATGTGATAAACACCCTTCAGCTATGTTATGAGTGCTGTTGGATAGTTTATCCACCAGAGGGCACTGTGCTACTTCCCTGTTGGCAACAACAACCAGGTGAACCAAGCAGAGTTAGGCACAACTGTTTATTCTTTATACAGCATCGACGTTTTATCTTACTAAGGACTTATAAATAACTACTCATAACGAATGTTAGGGAAATATGTTTTATCTTATTTAAAGATAAAGCTTTAACTCGCCAACTAACTGCATCTTTCTTACTCTGTATCTTATGTGGGTTGGTTTCTAATAATGAAAAATCATCAATATTGTGAATCCTATCCTTTCTGTGCTTTTCAATAGTGTTTGTAATGTACATTATTCAGCTGACTGTTATTGATTGATTGCTCGTTGTTGTCATCGCTGCCGCCGGCATGAGGACACAGCCCTGCTGTCAGGCTCATGTTCTTTTGTCTCTCACCTGCAGCCATTCGAGGCCAGTGACCTGTTGCTGGGACTGAACTTCTCCAAAGTGCTCAGCAGTCTGGTTGCTCTCAATAAAGTGACTGCAGGTCAGTTAAAAATGTGCAGTGCGTGTGAGAGTGTCATTATGGACGTGGGAGTAGTCACGAGACTGACTTTTATTTTCCCGCTCTTGTGCAGATATTGGCGTGGGCAGCGATTCGGTGTGTGCCCGACACTCTTCAGCCCACCGCATCAAGTCGTTCGAGTCGCTGTCCTCTCAGGCTTCACTGGGCCGATCCTCCAAGCTGCTGCAGAACCAGTTTCGCAGCCTGGTAAGGTCAACACGTACTTCTGCCCTGTATTGACACAGATTAGATGGATATGAGTCAAAGCCATATGTTATGTACAGCTCTAACACTCTAGAGAACATAAATAAAACACTTAACATTTAACTATTTAACTCCTGATGTGTCACAAACAGACTCTTCTTCTTCTTCCTTTTTTTTTTTTTTCCTGCTCACTGGTTTCTGGTCCAAACACATGACTCCAGTGTTACATGCTGCCATTGTGAAAAGTGCTTTTATAGAGCTTGAGCAGAGTTTGCTGCAGGCAAATGGCTCAGTGGTTGGTGGAGATGGAGGAAGGAGCAAATTTGCATGTCGGCCTCATATACTGAAAGAGGCGTACAGTTACACCTAAGCCATTTTAAAGCATAAAGGGAACATAGTCATGGAAGAAATACCCAATTAGTCCAAACATTTAATATTTGATGATGATGATAATGATGATGAATAGAGAAGTATTTAGGGGTTTGATCAATGCCAGGAGAGTAACCTTTATAACAAAGTTCACCACCTGAGATATGCAAAATCACAGAAGCTTTTCTTTAGACACATGTTCAGCAAGTGTCTAACATTTATGTCGTTGTCTCATAAAGTAGGAGAGTTAATGAATAGAAATTGTCACTAGAACTGTAGAAGTTTCGGGTTTATTTTGCAGGAACTGTCTCTTACTGAAATCCATCATTTTGCACCAGTTCAGGTCAGCCTCTGTCTGTCACAACATATTTATCGCAATAATCAGTTGACCACATTTCAGTTAAATCAAAGCAAAGACTTCAGTAGTTATAGATGGTAAGATTTACTGTAGAGGTTGCAAATGCTGTTTTGATTTCCGTTGGCTTCTCCCACCTCCTTCACCAGGACATGTCAGAGAACAGCGGACAGCAGCTGCTGGTCAAGGCGCGTTTCAACTTCCAGCAGACCAACGAGGATGAGCTCACCTTTGCTAAGGGCGATTTCATCAGCGTGACACGTCAGGAGGAGGGCGGCTGGTGGGAAGGGATGCTTAATGGCAAGACTGGCTGGTTTCCTAGCAACTATGTGCGTGAGGTCAAGGGCTCCGGTAGGTACCTCAGCTAACATGGTCTGATTGGGAATTTATGGGAGACGCAGAACTTCCTGATGTAGTTTTAATAACTTAACTGGTCAAATTCTTGAAGTAAATTTCACGTTTAGAGACATTTTTATGCTATTTCCAAAATTGGACTCGCTAGACCAAGATATTAATACCTTAGTGTAGTGATTCATCACACTGTGTTTGTTACAACATGAAAAACTGGCAGTTGCATCCTTCAGTCCACGTATTTCTAAATAAATCCCCTGCCCCTGCATGCCTTTGTGGAAAATAGCATACTAAAGAGAAATCTCTGTCACACTCAACATTTGCCTACCAGTGCACAGCTTCACAGCTGCCTTTGTCACCATCTTTCCGCCTGACGCTGTGACAGTAATGTAGTGCCACATCTGCTCTGCTTGTGTCGAGATGCCAGTGACACAGTGGTGCCACTCTAACGACGCTTCCGAGTAACACAAGATGTGCTTTCTCTGCACGAAAGGCTCATTTTAACAAGCTAAAACTGTGGTTCGGAAACTTGAGGCCCAGAGAAGTGCGCTGTCCTTCGTGTCTCGTATTTCGAATATTTTAACCTTGGTGGGAGTTTAAATGACTCTGCTTGCACTGTAACCCAAAATATGGCTGTTGATTGGCTTGGGTTGTTTTCTTTATTTACTTAATGAATAAATAAACGCATGCCCAATAGTTTCTGTAGTAAGCACGCACTGCAACAGCCACTTAATGTGCATTAACTTTAGAGATTTCTGTTTGAAGGTGTTAAGCTATCAGTGTTTTTAAATGTGAGATTTCATCACTTTTCTTTTTATGCCTCTTTCTTATTATAATGGCGACAATGATGCCTAAGCGTTTGTAATATTTCATTTATTTCAAATCAGCTGTCATCAAGTTTGATTTTATACAATGCTTCATGGCCATCCAGCATGTATGCCATTCTCTAATCAGCCAATCACGTGGCAAGTAGAAACAATCAAAACAACCCAGTGAAGTTCAAACTGAGTATCAGACTGGGGAAGAAAGATGCTTCAAGTGAAACTGAACGTGGCATGGTTGTTCGTGCCAGACGGTCTGTTCAGAATATTTCAAAAACTGCTGATCTTCTGGGATTTTCCCACACAACCATCTCTTGGGGTTGCAGAGAGAATGGTTTGTAAAGGAAAACGTCCAGTCAGCGACGGGTCTTTGGGAGAACATGTCTTGTTGATGCAACACTTTAGAGGAGCGTGCTTAAAGCTGATATCAAGACAACAATAACTCAAATAACCACATGTCGCATAAGAGCATTTCACAGCATGTCAAACATTACAGCAGCAGAAGACCACATCGGTGTCACTATTGTCAGCTAGGAACGGGAAACTGAGGCTACAAGTCACACATTTGGAAAACTGCGACATAAGATTGGGAAAAATATTGCGTGGTCAGATGAGCCTCGATTTCTGCTGCTAAATTCAGATGGTGAGGTCAGAAAAACAAAGCCACAGATCCATCCTACCTTGTATCAATGTTTCAGGCTGCCGATGGTGTAATGGTGGGGGACATTTTTCCTTGGCACACTTAGTTGAGCGTAATTTAAACACTACAAACTAACTGAGTATTGTTGCTGACAATAAGCATCCATCCTTTTATGATTACGGTGTGCACGTCTCCTGATGGCTGCTTTTCAGCAGGATAACGTGCCGTGCGACAGCTCAAGTCGACTTAAACTGGTTTCTTAAAACATGACGGTGAGTGCACTGTACTCAAAGGCTACAGTTAGAATCTGCAGCAACTGTGTGACGCTATCTCATCAATAAGAACAAGCGTGTCTGAGTAATGTTACCAGCACTTTGGTAAAATCTGAGCCACAAAGAATTAAGACACTTCTGAATGGATAAGGGGGTTCAACCTAGTCCTGTCAAGGTGTACCTAATAAAGTGTGCAGTGATTTAGAAACTGCGGGTAGACAAACTTGCTTGTAGATGAGGTTTGTGTAATATTGAATTTAAAATGGCGTGAGGTTCAGTGTATGAGTCCTTGCATCAAATCATTTGTTTCCCTTCTGATCACAGACAAACAAGTGTCCCCCAAGTCTGGCACCCTTAAAAGCCCACCTAAAGGCTTTGACACATCTGCAATCAGCAAGACCTACTATAATTTGGTAAGCAAGAAAGTTTTTTTTTCTTTCTCCTGTTAGTACTTTTTCCTCTCTGCATCTCTTTGGTTACGGTCTTTGGCTTTTCTTGTTTCACGTCTTTCTGTTTTGTTTGAGTCTTTTCCCCATCTGTTACTGAGCTTCACAGAGAGAGGCTGTCTGCTCAGTTATTTTGCCTTACATGCATCTGTGATCACAGCTGCACGAAAGGCAAAATTGTTTTCTCACACTGCATCTTTATCACATAGTAGTTGCTCTATGTATGGCTATCTGTATCTGTGGGTCTTGTGGCTGATTATGTGCAACTGACTGCATTGAATTAATATTTAAAAAAGAAACGGCCCCTTGATCGGAGTTATAAATATTTGCATTCTAATCCCTTTATAAATGTAATGCTTGAGGTCAGCAAGTTATGTTTTTTTTATGTATTTCTTGTTGAAGATCAAATTATGTATGCGTCTTCTGTTCTTGTGTTATTAATTACCCCACAGTTTGCACTTTTGCACTATTTGATACACTTGTATTTACATTTTAATCTGGTATGCTGGTGTGCACTAGAAAGCAGTCAAATAAATATTTAGATTTTTAGAATGACTGTTTTAGCCGTTCTGAATGTTATACCGTATATCTGCTAGTAGTGGCCCGTCTCTTATTGACGCCTGTTTCTAATAAACGCCGGGTTTGAAAACATGTCACAACAAATAGACACCAGTCTGTAGTAAACGCCGATCTCCAATGACCCACCGCCTTTTCCGTACGCTACTACTGTTTTTGTACCATCTGGGCTACCGCCCTCCTGCAGTAAATCATACGGCAAATACCTTTTCATGTCAAAAATGCTTTGTCATTGAATGCTATTGAGGAAGGAAGAAAGTCAAACGTCCATTCCGTCTGAGAAGGGAATAAGAGCCGGTCTCCAAACACCGCCGGGCCGGACGAAAACTTTTTTTGAATAAACGCCGGGGCGTAGATAATAATTAAATGTATCTCCTTTTTATTTTTAGGTGTTACAGAACATTTTAGAAACGGAGACTGAATATTCCAAGGACCTTCAGAGTCTCCTGATGAACTACCTGCGACCTCTTCAGAATATTGAAAAGTATGACTCACTTAGACATAAAGCGACATAACACGCTGTTCTTTTGAAATGTATGAAATTAATGTGAATTATTTGTTTGTGCAAAA
>VURO01000151.1:0-19845 GCA_015108175.1 Pelvicachromis taeniatus | reverse complement strand
TCATTTTTTTCTTTTTTTATTTTTTTTTAAAATTTTTTTTTTTTTTTTTTTTTTTATCTCCTTAGGCTTCCAGAAAGCCAACAAAGAGTGGGCAGCTTCTTCCTCAAGCACATGCCACAGATGAAGGCTCTCTATGTTGGTTACTGCTCGAACCATCCCTCTGCAGTTAATGTACTCACCCAATACAGGTATGCTCACATCAGCTGTGTATAGTATTATTAAGCAATGTCGCCAGCCTTTCCCACACGTGGCACAGCAGGCTGTACAAATGACCGTGTTAACAAAGGAAATGGGGCTCGTCACCTTGTTGAGCATAAGAGGCTTAAGGTCCAAAAGACTGGTGCACACTGAACCATTAAGTTTGTAAGATGGCCTAACTTCACCTGATGCATGTCAACTAGTTATTAAAAGAAGTGACCAGAGGATAGCCATGAGCAGATCTGACACTAACAAGAATGGCCACACAGGTAACAGTTTAATGTTCCGTCAGAGCGTCAGTGTTTGGACAGATCGCGCTATAACAGGAGAAGAAGTGCAGTATTCTATTTCACTCATGTGACCAGATCTGACGCATTAGCACAAACTATCTGGAGGTGAAGGGCTGAATGTAAATTTTGCTCAGCAGTCTTAGTAACATGATATTTGAAGGAGCTGTAAGGATCTCTAGAGGACAGAAAGTTCAGAGAGATGATAATTTAGCCTGTAAAAGCTAATCCGAGATGCATGTGAAATATGAAGTTTGTCAGACTATAAAGTGGGCGGCATGATGGCGAGGTGGTTAGCACTGTTGCCTCACTGCAAGAAGGTTGTGAGTTTGACTCCACCATCTGGTCGGGGCTTTCAGGGCGTAGTTTGGATGTTCTCCTCGTGTCCGTGTGGGTTCTCTCTGCATGGGTTCTCGCAGTCATGCAGTTCATGGGGTTAGCTAAATCGGTGAATCTTCTTTACCCGTGAGTGAAAGTGGTTGTCTGTACACAGTCTCTTTGTGTTAACCCTGTGTCAGCTTGGCAACCTGTCCAGTGTGTACAGGTAGCTATGGGAGCTGGGATGGGCTCCAACTGGGTTTTATAAATTTTTTTTACAAAAATTCATTTTTAGCCTTTGAAAGTGGAGGACTGTGTATAAAAAAAAAAAAATGGCTCAATTGACATATTGACACATTGTTTTGTGTTTGATGAAGTCCTCTGTGGTGGTGAACAGAGGCAGTGGTAGTAGTAGTAGTGAGTAGCACAATCAGAATGCCAGTTAGGATGGTTTGACCTTGAAACTATTAAATAATAAACAATGGTGAGGTATATGCTGCTTGCAGACCCTGTGATGATGGTGTTTGTGGTGAAGATTAAATGTTTTGTTTCTCTTGCAGTGAAGCATTGGGAGAGTTTATGGAAGGGCGCGGTGCTGTCAGTCCTGGGATCCTCACCCTGACCACAGGCCTCAGTAAACCCTTTATGAGACTGGACAAATACCCCACACTGCTTAAAGAGCTCGAGAGACACATGGAGGTGTGTGTGTCTGTGGATATCCATCTTTCTGGAGCTCCTGTGTTTAGCTGTTTTTGTTAAATGTATAACATGTCTGCCCTTTTTAGGAGAATCACCCAGACAGACCAGACATCCAGAAGTGCATGACGTCTTTCAAAAGTCTGTCGGTAAGCTGAGCTCTCATCCTCTCCAGACAGACATAGCACGTAACCAGACTTTATATGAGATGAAATGGCTTAAGAAAAGGTTTTGAAACAGTCGTCTGTCTCTTCCGCGCCAGGGTCAGTGCCAGGAGGTGCGGAAACGAAAGGAGCTGGAGCTGCAGATTCTTACAGAGTCCATCCGGCTGTGGGAGGGGGACGACATCAAAACCTTAGGCTCTGTGATCTACATGAGCCAGGTTTTGGTCCAGACTCAGCTGTCAGAGGTATTTATTTTCCTCCTTCATCTATACTTCACTCTGATATAAACTACTGCAATATTCACTTCCTATTACTTTTAAAGTTCAAAACAGTGGTACAGAAATGTGTCCCAAAGCTCGCAAAATTTAAAGCAAAGCTAAAAACTGTTTATAACCTTTGCTGCTGCAGCCATCTATTCATCTGTAGCCTGTGTAAGTGATTTGCCATTAAAGGTTGCATTTGTCTAAACCTGCGGTTCCCAACTCTTAAGATGTGGGCCCAGTCACTGAGCCTTTGCTAAAGGCGCATAGGCACATAAATGCTTTTACATTTGCTTTTAAATCGGCCTGTGCTATAGTTCTTCTGTTCTTAAATAAAAAACAAAACAAAACGTGGAGTATTTAACTTGTGTGGCTTAAAGAGCTTCAGAGTTCCTTTGCAGTGGGTTATACAAGCTAAAGGCATCCCATCTGTACAAAAAAAAAAAAAAAAGGCTCACTCATACTCTCTACATTTTCTACTTTAGGAGAAAAATGAGCGTTACCTCATGCTCTTCCCCCACATCCTCCTTATGCTGTCTGCCAGCCCCAGGATGAGTGGCTTCATATTCCAGGTCAGTAGTTTTATTTATTTTTATATATATAAATAATGTATTCAAACTAAATTATTTATTTATTTATTTTATTTATATTCTTGCATATCATCTGTCTGATGTGGTCATTTCGCTCTCCAGGGGAAATTGCCCCTGGCAGGCATGGCAGTAACCAAACTAGAAGACTGTGAAGCTCATAAAGATGCTTTCGAGCTCAATGGTAAGTGCACATTTTACAATCAAGATGCTGACTCATTCTCATGGTTTTTCATTAACACCTTAAACAATACTGTCCCTGTTCCTGCAGGCACAATGTTTGACCGTCTCCTGGTGATCTGCACCAACCAGCAGGACCTGCAGGACTGGGTGGAGCACCTAACCAGACAAATCAAACACACTGCAGCCACAGCGCCCAGCCACAAACCACTCACTGTTCCCTGCCACACGGTCAGAACTTAGTGATTTACACACACATGTGTAGATCATTTTCTTTCTATTCATTGAAACACAGAATATATTGATTTCTCACTGACTCTGACCCTTTAATTACAGTACATTATACATTATCAAATGATGATGCAAACCCACGTGAAGTGGTTTATTTCTTTAACTGCAATTGCAACAATACACAATTGCATTTACTGAAATTAACTTTAAAAAATGCATAATAATTAGCATTTATCCTTGGAACTAATACATTTTTAGAATTTTATTTTCGGTGTACCGCCGTGCATGTTGGTGGCACCACTGTGAAGTGAGATAAAAGGCGTACATAGGGAGGTGTCACAGATGGATGTAGTGGAGATCCCTGGACACTCACTGTGGAAGTGATGTATACTATATCTGGTTCAAATGTGAAGCTGCTGAACGGGAGGAAAAGAGCTTTCTACAAACTTTCTAGAGAGAAAGTTTTTACACAAGGAGAATTTTGACTTGAACAGGTATTTTTGAATCTTTGTTTCCATGTTTAAACTGTACGTTTAATTTTTGGACTAAAAAGGTGACAGCAGTAATCATGTTTATGCCCACTTTTCTTTAGCTAACTTCTCCAGGCTGCTAAGGTTTGAGATGTTTCTTTACATGACCTGTAGTTCTGTCCACACATTCTCAGTAGTGTTCAGGCTGGAGCTCGGGCTGTGTCACTCCAAAACATCCATTTTAAAAATAATTATTTGGCTCTGTGTTTTAGATCGTTATCTTGTTTGAAGGTTCATTGCTCCTCGTGACCAAATTTTTCCGTAGCCTGTCTTATGCTTTCATTGAGAACCTAGATATGCAACTTTTACAAGGATGATATATATGAGCCTCAACCTGTGAGTGCTGTGAATGTGTTTTTGGGTTGAACGCTTCACCTTTCCTTCACCACATCTCTGCTCCCTGAGAGCGGTGTCTGCTATTCTGTTTTCTGTAGGTTAGCCTTGGTTGTGACATGTGTGTTACTGTTGGCCTCACGTAACACTTTTCTTGTGAGAAGGGGCATCATCTTGGGTCTAGTTTTAGACCCAAGTCTACTTGTCCCTTTTTTAGGGCCTTGACTGTGTGGAATTGTTCGTATTAATGATACTCTGGGCTGTGGCTGCTTGGTCATACTCCCCTCTATTCATAGCCCCCAGGACCTCTCTGAAAATCAGCATGGCTTGCATTTTTTTCCCCTCATTGTAGAAACATCTGGAATGTTCTGGGCGTCCTGCACTGTAAACAACAATTGCCTTGATTGATAGTGAGGCACGTGAGGGGTACAAATAATTTTGAACAGGGGTAAAAATGAAATATTAGTCATTTTATTGCTTATTGTTGTGACACCTGTTCCCTATTCTCATGTATGAAAACCACAAAAATGGCAAACAAATAAATAGTAAATACATACATTTACTGTTCTTCTTTGCTAACTACATATTCATTGTATAAAACACTTACCTTGTTGCTTTTCGTCCCCCTTAGCTCCCATCTCACCCTCTCACCCCATCCCGACATGCTGAGAACAGGGCCTTGACGGTGGCTCCTACCTACCACACCCTGCCTCACCCATCCTCCCATGGGACACCTCACAACACCATGATGTGGGGCCCACTGGAACCACCAAATACCCCCAAACCATGGAGCCTGAGCTGCCTGCGACCTGCACCACCGCTACGGCCCTCTGCCGCCCTCTGTTACAAGGAGGTAAAGCTGATTTACGTTGCTTATGTTAATACCATGTAATCCTAATTTAAATAAAATGTATGTGTTAGTGAAATGAATAACAATCCCTTTATAAGTTAATATAGACTGTTTATAATGTATTCTACCATTTGCCCTTCATGTGCAGGATCTTAGTAAAAGTCCTAAGAGTGTGAAGAAACTCCTTCCAAAGCGCAAACCTGAGAGGAAACAGTCTGAAGAGGAATTCGCCTTGAGGAAGAGTATGTGTAAAGTCTTTTATTTTCATATGCTTAGTTTCTTTTTCCTCCATAAACAGGAATAGTTTGAGCCATTCAGGAAATGGCTGAATTGCAGCCTGACTCTATGGAAAACTGCATTTTGTTGTGCATACATCCCTTTTCTTATAGATTAAACTGTGCTGCTAAACTAATAGTTTGTTCTCTTCTTACATTTGACTCACTGGACAGCTAAGACAGGCGGTAACAAAGACATTATCGTGTGAATTAAATGTGCTTTTATTCCTGGCACCGTCTCCTTCTCAGGCACAGCTGCTCTGGAAGAAGACGCCCAAATCCTGAAAGTTATCGAGGCATACTGCACCAGCGCCAAAACCAGGCAGACTCTTAACTCTAGTAAGAAAAAACAAACTCTTACCCGTGCATATATACAAACGAAAGAGGAGAGGTTCATACTGGACTTGCTCTCTTTGTAGCACCTGCATCTGTACTCAGTGTCTTTCTTTAGCTTTACGCTGTACTGACCCCTCTAACAGTATCTCTTCTTCTTCCCGTTTCTCCTCCATTCCTTTACTTTTGGCATTATTTTCCTTGAGTTTATCCTTTCCTCATCTTTTATTTTATGTTTTTCTATAATTTTCTCCATCGTCTCATCCTGCATCTTTTTGGTTTTATGATTTGCCATTTGTTGCGTGTTTGCATATGCTACCTCCTCCCTCCGTCCCTGTGCCGTCACTCGTCTTCCCTCGACCACCATTTCCTCCTCCCGCATTTGCAACATCACTCTCAACCCCGCCCGCTCCACCCAGCCTGGCAGGGCACCGACCTGATGCACAACCACGTGCTGGCTGACGTGGACCAGTCCTGCGTGGACTCGCCGGGCCGCCGTAGCAGCGTGTCCCGGCCAGAACTGACCTCTGACCTTTCGGAGGACTCAGACTATGACTCCATCTGGACCACCCACAGTTACAGAATGGGCTCAGTGCCACGCAAGAGCTGCATCTCTCACCAGAACTGAAGACCGTACAGTACTGCCAAGCTGTACTGTGAAGTGAAGTACAGCCCGCTTACCTCTTTTTTCTTCAATGTGTTAAAAAACAGATTTTTCTTTTATTTATCTATTTATTTTCTATTATAATTTTTCAATTTTTTGTGTTAACTTATTCGTTTTATTTATTTTTCGACAGTTCGTTTGAAGATGTTTCAGGCATCTCCCTGTTGCCTTTGCCATTTCCCCTTTTATGTGCCTCCTCTCTTTCTGTAGTTGTCATGCAGTAGGTGTATTGATAATTTATTGTTAATTTATCTTGAATGTGACCACTCCCCTTGTTTGAACATAAATGGGGTAAGCTCTCAGGAGAGAGTACAGGGATGTCAGAGTGGAATATGTGGGAGAGAGACCCAGGGGTGGGAGAAATGGGGACTGAGCTTTTCCTGTCTGATATTCAGATGTATTTCAGGAATGACTGTATTCTATTTACCATGTACTACTCCTCTCCAGTATGTGTTTCTAGAGTATGTATGCTGAAACATAGCACAGATGCTACACAGGTACAGGCACATATCTCCCTGCTGTCTGAAAATATAACGGCATGCAAATGCAATATCCAAATTATTGACTTTTAATATAATTTTCAGAATATGAAGTTATACCCGTGTTGCAAGCCCTTGACAGCATGAAATTTAACATTCCAGATAGCTATTGTGTGTTCAGTCCAAACTGAATATTCAGTAGTTTAATTAAATATTCAGCGCCTAATAGTATGTAAAATTCAGTCCTTTTTTTTTTGTCCTTTGTCCATAGCTGCTACAGAAAGAGGAGATTATCACATACTCTTCACTCTCTGAGTAAGGTGTTACTAAGTCATTCTACCAAGACTGATAAATAATAATATTCTGACCACCTAAATGACCAAAAAAAAAAAGAAAACCCCATTTCAGACTTGCCTATAGTAGTATGCAGATGTACAGATAGTTTTAGTACTTCTCTGGTGACCATTGCAAATATAATTCTAGCTCTATGGTATCAAGTGGGGGAGGGGGGCAGACTATCTGCAGGACTACATACCACCACTGGCATCAAGTTATTGGATACAATTTTTTTTATTTTTTTTTAAAGCAAAGTGTTCCTTTTGATAGTTTACTGCTAGTGTAGTCTCTAAGGCATCATCCTCAGTCTGATTTTAAAGTGGATCCATTATGCTTTTCCCAGTTTTCTCCTATATATACAGTTTCAACTTTGAAATACAAGTCAAAATCTCAGGCTTCAGGATTCAGAGTGCTCTAAAAGTTTAGTTTGGCAGTCGTTTGTTCTCTTCGGGATACATAACGACACGTCAAGATGTACGTAAGGAGAGGGGTGTTCTTGATACATCTGTTCGTAAGGACAGCCAATAAGAAGAATTCTGTGGCTTAAATGGAGAGGAGCTAAAATAACTTGGATGAAAGACGAGACCACACAAAGGACCAGTATAAGCTAAATAAGGATTGTTATGAGCAATAATCATGCAAAGACACTCTAGCAGAGTCAAGGAGTAAGAATAGGAGTTTAATTGGTCCCCTTTAATGTCTGCGTTTATATCATGGTTTAATTCTCAAGTTGGTGAATTATTGAAATAAAAGGTTTCATATGAAACAGGCAAAGAGTGTCAGTCTGTAAACTACAAGCTAGAACAGTACAGTAGAAATTGAACGCCTTTGTTTGATGGGCGATGTGTGTCCCATAAGTTGAAGAAAGCTTACCATATTGGGGAAATGCACTCGCTACATTTCTTGCCAAGTTCTGCATGAAGAGTGACAACACCCTTGTTCAGTATGACTCTGAAGCTTAGCATAAAGAACGAGAAGAGCTAGTCTGCCTCTGTCTAATGGTAATAACTCCAACAGCTAGGACCTTTTTAAACGACACCGTTTTAATAAACAAAATTCAGCAGGTTAATTTTAGCGCCCTAATGGGTTTTTTGTGTTTGTTTGTTTGTTTTTTTTCTACATTTGGCTAAACATGTGGCAACTACAACTCTTTACTAACCCTGCAAGCATGCATTGATATCGGTCTTCTTTTCTCACTCATTCATGGGAAGAAGCATTTACCTGCGTCTAACTTTTAAGTCACGAAGTCGCGTTATGTGCCGGGAGAACAGCTTGTCAGCCATGTTTACTAGCTTTGAAATGACAGGCTTCACAGAGACAGGAGAGGGTGGTTATAAAGTCACAGATGAAACGAATCACTCTGGGTGTAGCTCTTGTTGTATGCTCTGACAATTTGAACCACACAAAGATGTTCAGTGCCATTTGAAAACATCGCCCCTTTTCTTTCTTTCCTTTTTCTTTTGTTGCAACAAACTAGCACCTATGCTGTGGCCTCATTACCGAGACTTGCCTTCGCGTCTTCTGGCTTGTGAGGCTTCCCATACTATCTAGCATTAATGACTATTTTTATGAAGAAGTATTTTTCCAGTCTTGGATATTAAAAGTACAGGCTGACATCCTCTTACAGTATGCGACACAGAAGTGACATAGAATATATTGGTCCATGTTACAGTTTGAATTGCTCTTTTTTTTTTCTCTCCTTCTTCTTCTTGTATTTATTATTTGGTATAAATGCTCCTTTAAAAAAAAAAAATTATTTATATTTTATTCTGTATGCCGATGTTTACAAAATGATCCCTGGAAGAATCGTTTGTTTTCCTTTTGAAATTTTCTCGGTCTGTATCAACGTTTACACAGAATTTACAACATGACGTGTTTGAGTTATTTTGCACAATCATGTAACAGGCCAGTGGGCGGGTCGAGGGATAGAATCTGTTAAAATTCTGTACTTTCTGTCGTCTGCCTAGAGTGTGTATGATATAATCCTAAAGGTAGACTTAAGTATTCAGTGTTACTGTAAAGTAAATGCTCATTCGTAGTGTAAATGCTCACCCTCTGTGTTTTGATAGCATTGAGGGTTTAAAAAGAAAAGAGAGAGAGAGTGAGAGAGAGATCGTAATTATACAGGAACATTTCTATGTGAACTACTCGTTCCAGCTCAGAATACTGTCAGAGTGGACTTGAAATATAAAGAGCACATAATGACCCTTTCTGTAAATACTAGTTGTCTTGGAGCAAGGAAAAAAAAAAAATCCATTCAATCTTCTATGAGTATTTGAGCTAAGAATATCACTGTCCTTATATCATGTGCTATATTTTGTGACAGGTGTATTCTGTGGTTTACGAAACTTAAGTCAAACTGTGGGACAGGCGGGGTGACGAGACTAACTGTCGTTAGCCAACATTGTCCTCTGTGTGCTCAAATGTTGTGTTCAGTTCACACACGTGGCCATGTCTTATCTGCAAACGGCGCCTTCAGTGTATTTGTTCTACACTGCTGAAGTGTTCAAGTCCCAAACGCTGTATTATGAGTTTTGAATAAATCTGTCATTTGGTAGACGCTGGCGTTCATGTGACTTTGTTTTTGCAGAACAAGTGTGTGTGGTTTCATTTGGGTCTGTTAGTTTCAAATGACCAAGAAGCTGTATGATGAATGGTCCAACGACTTTGTTTTTTGTCTCTCATTCGCTTTCACTATTCTCTGTGTCTTCTGTCTGAAATCTGGTCTGTGCATGACTAACACACAACTACAACCAGCTGTGCGTGTTCGTGTCTCTTGGATGCTGTCTGTCATTCCAATAAAATTCAGATTTCGGTCTTAAAAATGGAAACGTCCTTTGCCAAAGATGTCTGCGCTGGCTTATTGCGATCGGAAGTACCAACTGTTGAGAGCTGTTCTGTTTTGAAACAGGGCCACAAAGGGAAACCGGGCTCCATGTGATCATCCCCGGTGAGGAGAAAGTACTTTTGGAGGATCCCAGTCGCAACGGACAAAGTACTTTGGAAGAAAAGTAAGATGATGGATGAATCTCTTTTTCCATGCTTCTATCCTGGCTCAAGCCTAATGTCTTTAAATCCTGTAACGCTCAGCCCAGTCCTTTCTGTATTTAGTGTTCAGGGCTTATAGAGCTGTGGAAGAAGTATTTGCCCCCTTCCTGTTTTTTTTTGTTTTTTTTTTGTAATTTTTATTTATTTTTTTGCATATTTGTCACACCTACGTGTTTCAGATCATCAGATTTTAGTATCAGTCAAAGATTTGCGTGAATAACCACAGTGAATACATGCAGATCTAAACCTACCTTGACCCCGTGGGGAAAAGGTTAATAACTTCTTGTGCCATGCCTGGGCAGCAAGAGCTGCCACCAAGCAAGGAATTTAGGCCCACTCTTCTTCGACGAATTGTTTTGATTCAGCCATATTGGAGAGTTTGTTTATTAAAGCATGAACAGCCTGTTTAAGGTCATGTCAAAGCATCTCAAAAAGGTTAAAGTCTGGGCTTTTGGTCAGCAGCGGTTTTCTCCTTAGAGACATCCAAGAGAGAGCGCCTTCTTATTGTTGAATCATGAACTCTGACCTGAACTGAGACAAGTGACACCTGCAGTACTTTAGATGTTGTTCTCGGTTGTTTTGTGACTTCCTGGATGAGTCGTTGATGCACTCCTGGAGTCATTTTGGTACATTGGCTCCTTCTGGGAAGTTTACCCCAGTGTACCAAGTTTTCTCCATTAGTGGATAACGGCTCTCGCCGTGGTTCACTGGAGTCCCAAAAATAGCTTTGTAGCAATTTCAAGACTGAGAGATGTTAATGAATTTGTTTCTCATCTGTTTTTCTTTAAATAGTGGTGTGAAGTGTTGCTTTTAGACCACTTCACATTTTCTGAATCAAGTGATTTCTTGATTCTCAGTTGATTCACAAACTAATATAGAAAACTGATGTTGGAGCGCTGAGTCATTACTGGGAGTAAGTTCGCCTCACTGTAAGAAGTCTGTGCTGAAATTACAGTAGTGCAAAGATGAGAACAGGACCTGCAGGGACAGTTCTGTAGAGAGAAGGGAATATTATGTTGGTGGTGGTGTTTTTTGTTGTTGTTGTTTTTAACATTTTACTTGTTAGCAGCCTGAAATCTGCAGTTTTCAAGATATCATTTTCCAATTTTGTGTGATGGTAGATAGGGCTGGGCAAAACGATTATTTTTTGAATCGATTAATCTAGTGATTAATTTTTCGATGCATCGATTAATCTAATGATATATGTTACTGCTAAGCAGCTTAAATTAGTTTTGCATTTACGGAGGTTGGGTGTTTATTTCTGTCTATGAGTGACGTATGTCTACGTGGGGGGTGTCTGGATGAATTAAAGGGTAATAACCAGCGTTAGTAAAAAAGCTGAAAACTTACGGTCGTTTTATGATCGGCCATTTCCACCTTACAAAGCCGGCAAACGACTGAATCACTTCCTGTTCGGTTATAATATCCCCATACTGTAGAACTGCGTGTTCGGGGGGCGTGGTTTAAGTCGACATGTTACCGCTACAAGCTGCCCTCATGTGTTTTTTTGAAAGTGACGACGCATCGACGCAAATTTTTTACGTCGACGTATTTTACGCTGCAGCATCTGTTTCAGTCTGCAAACAAGTGAAATATGTTTGTTTTTAAAAGACACCATCAGTTTCATAAAAGTGCTACAGGCGATTTATTTTATGCATTATAAAACATTGTGCAGGATCAGATCATCAGTATTTATTACCCTGTAATGTTGCCAATGAGGCTGAAGTTATTATTTAAATATATATAATTGTGTTCTTTCACCTGCATCATTTAGAAATAAAACATTTGTTTGTTGACATGAAGGACCACGATGTAGCTGAGGATAAGATCTTCCTGTTGTCCCTGCTGATGGCTGAGATGGGGGTCCATTCGGTGGCCTACGCCTTCCCTAAAGTTCGCATCATCACCACCGCCGTAGACAAGGAGGTCAATGACCAGTTCCACATCATACCAGGCATCGGTGAGTATGTGCACTCTGGCTTTATCAAAGTCCATTCATCATCCGCTTGGAAAACATTGTCATTTTAATAGACTATTAATGTGATTTATAGAGTTTTAAGCATCGTTAGCCTCGTTAATCTAGTTTTACCAAAACAAAACAAAAGATTGTGTTAAGAAACTTTACTGACAGCATATCTTAGAGACTGTGTTGTGTTATTTCAAGGGTAAAGTGCCCTGATGAGAAACAAGGACTGTGTTAGAGGCCTTAATAGAAGAAATTAATTGACTTTGCAGCGCTGTAAGAGATCAACAGCCACGTTTCTGTGTGTTTTTTTGCCCTCTGGCCTTGAAATGTATTTTTAGCCTTTATTGACAAACCAGTGGAAGACTAGATGAAAAGGTCACCTATAAATCAATAAGAGGCATTAAAAGGTAAATCATCTGTGAATTACACAAAGTACAAAACCACTGCGGCGTGGATGAAAGCTCTCCTGTGTGCAGACACAATCTCGCACCAACAGAGCAGCTACATGGTGCTACAGAAAAGTCAAAGGTGTGTTTTAGGTTCATTTAAAGTGGATTATTAGCCAAGATTATAAATATTTTTTAATAGCAAGCTAAAGGGAGTCTAATTGTTTACCACTTGAACATTTGCTCGAAAGGGCTCTGTTCTTTATACACAAGCAGGAATCTCACATCCGAATCAGAGGCAGCAAAGCTGCAGAAATGATCTTAGAAATTTCCCACTGTGGATTCAAGTCAGCCTCTTGGTACACAGTGTCGCTTATAATCATATAAAGTTAGGAAAAAAGTAAAAAAAAAAAACAAAAAAACAAAAAGGCAGTTCTAGTCTTCAAAATCGTCCATATTTGCAGCAGACGTTCCCCACTAGAGATGACGCATTAAAGAAAAGTCCAACTTTATCTGTCTCGTCTGATTTCACCTGCTTCTCTCAGGTAATTTCGGAGATCGTTACTTTGGCACCGACGCTCCGTCGGACTGGTGTGAAAGCGACGAGGGGATGGAGTTCTGAGGAGAGAGGGCCAATGATGGAGGTTGTTACAAAAAGCACTTAGCCACTGAAAGAAGAAGCCAGCTGTGATCTGATTGGTGCCACTGATGTCCTCCTGAACAGTCAGCTGTTGCTGTACAAACTGCTTCCCATTCACAACGAGCTATACTTTAATGTCAGTTTGGTTATTAAAGAAGTCAGTGAGGAGCCAAAGTTGAAAGTGTTCGCTGTCCTGCGGGATGCGGGATGCTTCTAAAAGATGATTTACCATTAAATTATAATTTAAAAAGGGGAAACCTTAAGCTACCTAATAAAAAAAGATGACTAATTCTGGTGTTAATAATATTGTCAGTGATGTCTTTATGTTGCCCGCGAGCCTTCAGAGGTGACGTTTAGATTTGCATCAGTTTACTGGAAACGCTGACCTGCATAAGCTGCATAATGTAAATAAAATGACTAATTAACCGATTTTTAAACCCAGCTGATAAAGTTAGCTGGGAAGATCCGAATAGAGCAGTTTATGAAAAGAGTCACTTCCTGGTGCCGGGTCAGTCAATAATAATGTAATCGTTTGCTTTGCACAGATACATAAAGATGAGCGTGGGCAGTTTTAGGCGATGCGTCCGGCCTAGTTAGCGATGTAGCGTGATGTTTTCCTTTCTTAGCTTAAAGCTCTCTGTAAGAATTGGTGTATTCCAGCTTTGCTGTGCTGCTGAAGCTGCAGCTGTCTGTACTGTAAAACATTTTTATCTCAGGCGATCCACTGAAAGGGACAGCAACGACTCATACTTGAAGAAGACCGACCGAGTGAAAAGGTGAAAGGTTTTAGGTTTCTTTTTATTCGGTTACTCTCCTGTTAAATTGTTGTTTTTTCTCTCAGTGTCTTTGACTTTAGGCCACCAGGTTCCTACACAGCAATAAGAGAGCCCAGATATCCCAGTTAGTTTTTTTTAATTATTATTATTATTATTGAAGCAATTGAAACTTTGATTTTAAACATTTCTGCCGAGCTTCAGCTGCTAATCGAATCAACACACAACTAAGGAATGCTTCGTACTGTGTTTCTTGTCAGCTGTTGACCTGAAACTCCTGTTACTGTGAGATTTTATCGACTCTCATCAACAGAAAACATCTTAAACCAAATGTCAGGTCTTTGCTGCTGTAACGTTTTGATTTTAAAACGGAGCTGCAGTCAGCAGCACGCGTTCCCAGATTTCCACCATTGGCTTTAAGTCTTAGTAGCATCTCACGTGTAAAGTGGCGCACACGTGCCACGTAACGCTTCTGTTTGCAGAAAGTTTTAAAAATGTTTTCTTATTTATTTATTGTATTGTTTGCGGGGTTCTTCACACATTCAACACATCACAGATGTTTATTCAAACTGCGTCATGAAAATCTTGTTTGCATGTTTTATGTCTTCAGTTCTGTACTTTTATCCAGTGCCATATCATTTTGTTTAATGGACAGTTTGACTTGTGAAACACAGATTTCAAAATAATTTAAACTGAGCTCTTTCAGAGCTTCAATGCGTAAAGGCCTCACCTGTGTACCTGCTCCTTACAAGGCCTCATTTCCACCACACAGTGCGGCTGCTTTCCACCACCGTTTTCAGTGTTTTAAGCAAGCTGAGAAAATGCTGAAATCCTGCATTTCCAAAGCCCACATACGTGCTATCGTTGCTCTCCGTGTGTTTTGCTTCATAATGTGGCAACCTTGCTGTGATGGCTACTGTTCTGGACGTTGAGGTGACGCAAGAAGCTGGTACCAAAAAGCAAGTAAAGTCGCGCCGCGCCCTGTAGCGGTCATGAGGCTTTGGGGAGCAGCTGTGTGGATATTGTTACACATGTGCCAAATGTCCACTGTGAGCAAAACTCTAAAGGCGGGATGTCAAACATCACAGCCCACAAATGGCCACAAATAATCTCCAGTGAGCCACAACAGTAATATTATGTATTTGTCATCGTCGTCTTCTCCTCTCGGTTGCTTCATTTCGGGGTCACCACATCTGTCCCTGTCTCACTCTGTCCCCAGCACACCACCCCAGATACCCCACCTCCCCTGTTACTTGTTGTTAAATTAATCTAGTTTCTAAAAAAGAAAATTTATCTGCGTCTTACAAAAGTGCAATCTCAACAGTATGCCTCAGCTTTTCCACATTCGCCGAGTCTGTTGTCATTTCAGTTACCAATGATTAAAGTGTTAGCTTGTCTACATTTAAAACTACTTTTACATTTTCAGATGTCGTCACTCGTGGCTAGAGAAGCTGGGATCTCTCCCAGTTTTTACACTTTGTGAAGTCATCAAATGAGCCAAAATGGACCCAGCTCTGGTCCCCCGGCTGTATGTTTGACACCCCGTGCTCTGAAATGACTATTCCTCCTGACTTTATGCAAACTGAGTCAATAAAAAAGGTCATGCTAGAGCAAATTACAAGGTGTTACTTGAAAAATGTGTTCTGCGGACGGTATTGACCTCTTCTTGTGTGATTTACATTACACATGGAAGCTGGAGAACCTTAACTAACAATAAGATGTGTTTTGGTTTCCTGGTAAGCCATTCCATTGTTCTATTTGTACCAGTTACACCTGTTTGTAAACCGGAAGTCCTATTGTAATAACTTCTTTCTTTTTTGTTTTTCACGTATCGTAAGTGCCACTTCACTTGAACAGAATAAAATTTATTGCAACTTGCGTCCTGTCATGTTGTTATTGTGGGGTGTTCCTCTAGAGGGCAGCGGTGTTCATATGTTGTTGTTTACAGCGGAACTGACGCAGACTACAGTTCCTGTGCTGCCTTCACGGGTCGTAGTAGATAACGTTTTCTTCTACCGTTTGTAACAGAAGCAAAGCAAACTGATTACAGAACAGTTCACGCAGGTTGATAGCTAATAAAAGCTAATAACATTGTGTACTTGCAGTACTAATTAATAAAATTCAGGAAATATCTTGAAACCGGGAAGTCTACATGTCTGAGTTAACTGGATCCGGGGTTGCTTTTGTTTTTTTTGGTTTTTTATTGTATTGGGAATTCCCAGGTTTTAAAAATCGTTGCACTGGAAGAATCACCAATATAATAAATACAAAACTCGAAACTAATAACCCCCTCGAGCTACAACTTTGTTTCAACTGTAAAAAATGTAACTAAAATGAGCTACGCCTAATGAAATAAGTATTTCAAATAGAGCAGTATACCACAAACATGTACATTGATTTTTTTTTTCTCTGTGATATTCTGTCCAGTTGGAGAACTGCACAGTCGGAGCTGATGCCGTGCCGTGAAGGCATCTCAGCCTGTTCCGTGTGTGAAGCCGGTCATGTGTTTATTTACATTAACGCAGCGCAGCGTGTGGACAGTTTACGCAGCTTTTAAATTAACTGCGGTGAAGGTGGGTTAAAAAGCAGCTGGAATAAAGTTAACCGGAAAGTTACAGAAGCGATAAAAGACTCAGCTATCCGTTACTCTTTATTTAAACTGTAAGTTGATACAGTGCGTTAGGTGCAGTTTGGTTTCGTTAGCTAAACAAATGATGAAATGTTAGTGCTGTGTTTTAGAGACGCGATTGAGGCACCGCGCAAGTCGTACGTAACGTGGAACGTGCGTTAGCACGAGACCGATCCTCGTGCCAAATGTCATTTTAAAAACGGACATTTTACAATTAATGTAAACTGTTGTAAAACTAGCCATCATTTAACACCATCGGTAGTGTGAGAGGAAGTGTTAGACCCAGTGTTAGAATTCGGCATTGGCAGAATTTACCGAAATACAAATACTTTAAGAAAATGTTAACTTCGTGTCAGCAGTTGACCTTACGTGTGAATGGAGAGGATTAGCTAGTCGTTTGACTGAATTTGAAAGAGCGAGCTAACCTCTTCGATTACGTCTTGAATACATTTGAGTACAACTCTTAAATACTCTAAAAGAAGCCAATTAGTTTGAACTAATCGGCAGTCTTAATGGAGAGTTTAACGGAACTTTTTAGTAGTGTCGCTTGATTTGAGTCACGTTACAAAGCGGCGGGCGGGGTGATTGATCAGGAAAGTCTGCTTTTGCAACAACCTTTTATTTTTCTTTTCTTCCTAGGACGAGGAATGGCAGGCCTGTGGAAAAGCTACCAGGCCCTGATGACGAAATACCCCTGGACAGTCCAGATAGTGACAGCGGGTAGGACAACCTTCACACTGTACGGAAAACAAGTTACACACTGAAGGCGCAAACATAAATGTCAAAAAGCTGCAGACAGATGTCACATGAGATGGTGCAGAGACGGTCTTTGTTACTCATACGCTCACCTTTGTTGGTTAAAATAAAATAAGGGATCTTGTTTCTGCTTGTGGTTGACTTTACAAACCTTTGCTCCAGTTTAGTGAACAAACAGACACAGGGTAAAGGTCATTGTGCTGTGATTGGGCATAAAAGCAAATAAACAAACAAAAAATAATATAAAGTGACAAAAGTAGGGTGAAACCATATGATTAGATTGTGTGCGTCATTAAAGAAAAGTGGGATTTTAAGCTTTTGTTAATAAAGTCACTTCTACAAAATGAATGTATATGATCACATCCATTTAAGAAGATCGGAGAACCCTAGATACAGAAACATCAAGTTTGAATATATGTTTACTGGATAAGTGATCCGAAAATCCAGGCAAAAACATAAATATATTGATTTAACATAAAAAAAAACTCAATTTGAACTGAACTATACCCAAAATGTTTTAAAACATGCTACATGGAGTTAAAGCATCCTGGTAAATTTAAGATGATACATTTATTAGACCAAAAATATTTACGTTACTGTAGTGTAGCACTTTTGGGTTTCATAGCATTGACAAGGGCTTGTAGAGCGTGCTGTAACTGTGAATCTGGAATGATGGAGTCATGCATTGGCGCAAGTGAAGTGATCTGACCTAAGCAGTTACAGTGTTATGTTGCAAGAAACAGCAGTAATCCTGCACTTTTTTCAGATGACTGTTGTTTCACTTTTACTGTTTACAGTACTGTTTAGTCACCACTAGATGGAGGCAGATGTTTGTCCAACCAAAGCAGGGCGAGCAGCTCAAAAGAAGCCTCTCTGAACAAATAATAATTAAAAATAATAATCAGTTTTCATATTGACGGCTTTTCATTTAGACAGCTTTCATGCTCTGTCAAAGTTTTTAATATTTTGTTCCAGATTTCAGTCGGCATTCAGATTCCTACAAAAAAAGAAAACTACCTAAAAAAATTTGCAGAAAGATTTGAGGTCAGTGTTGACACACCGTTTTAATTTCTACTTTGAAAATGTTTTTGTTATAACCAGATGGTATTTAACATGAATTTAGCTTATCTTATCTTGCCAGCTGATGTCTAATCAGGTGACAGTTGAGAGTACTTATACCGATGCTATGATTATTATTCCTAATCGATGGTGCTGAACAGGCAGCTTTGACCTAATGTGTAGTTACATCTCTAGGTGGGTGCATGTCAGGTTACAGCGTAGCGGTTCAGAGGGGTTTACTGCGATGACACAACTATGGTGTAAATTTCCTGCTGAAGCATAAATCCCCAGTCATGTATTCAGTAGTGGATCAATGGCCATCAGGGCCACCCCCCCAAGGGGGACAACTTTCACTAGGCTTTAAATATCTAGGATTCTCCACCATTTATCTTTAGAACTGAAGAAGCCTCTTGGATGAGAGGTGACACGACTGTACCAAAGTGAACATGTTTTTCTGCCTTCTTTATTTTTATTTTTTCCAAGCCCTACCACGATCTGGATAATTGAGAACCTACACAGACATATTGTGGAAAAATTATCCACCAGTTGTTTGATGTGTTAGCAGACATTTAAAGTGAGATAGGTGTTGAGTGTACAAACTACAAAACCATCCTTGGACTTTATCCTCTGTGCGCTTTGAAAGCAGGTCTGCTGTGCAAATACAACAGTGCAAAGAATCAGTCTAAAATGTATAGATGACCAAGGAAAAGTACTTTACACCCGAATAAAGCTAAAAACTAATTAGTGGAATAATTAGTGAGGTCTTGACTCGAGCTAAAGATATTAAGGTCTTTAAATGACTTGCTGGACCAATTTTTAAAGAAATCTTTTTTTTTTTAAATTTATGTTGGAAACAAACAGCAGACTAGAAGAGGACCTCTCTGAAATCTCTGCAGTGTTAAGCAGGATTGTTTGTCTAAAATGGCTTTATAAATAAAACATTAGCAGTGACTCAGGAAATTGATGGACGAAGCCAAGTTTAGAGAAAAAATACAATGATGATGAGTTAACGGTGGCTTGTTGGTGATAACCTTTTAATGCATGTTCATAAAGAGTGTGAAACAAATGAAGACAACAGCTCTGTCATGAAATCCTTATGCAATCTCGTTTGTTCATATAAATGATTTATATCGCTGAAAGAAGAGTGTTTGATTTTTACACCAGATACATCTGCATTTTACATCAGAAAGGACAAACTACAGAGTCTTGTTTGAGGGACTGGTCGCATGGCTATCGCCGAGTTGAACTTGAATGGGAGTTTGTACCTTTGGACTATTTTATTGCATTTTAAAGGTACTATTTGTAAACGCCTCCCTCAAAATGTAACTAAAGCTTACACCACTGGGCGACAGCATTTTATCAGTAGTTGTGTTCAAATGTGACCTCAAGAGGCTTTGCCTTTTTTTCCCAGGTTGAGTTCGACTGCAGCTGATATCTCTTTGATGCAACAGAGATATTTTAGTAGTTGCCTGTTCACATTTGGTTGGGAGCTTTGGTTAATTTTGGTTAATAATATCTTTAACACAGGAGTCCACAGCAGGTACTTAAAAACTGGGTCCACTGTATGGATATTTTAGGTTTGCACCATTAATACCGTAAGGTCGGTGGTTCGATCCCAGGCTCCTCCAGTCTACATGCCAAGTGTCCGTGGGCAAGATACTAACCCCATGTTTGCCTACTGGTGATGGTCAGAGGGCCCGGTGGCGCCTGTGTCCGGCAGCCTCGCCTCTGTCAGTGCGCCCCAGGGCAGCTGTGGCTACAATGTAGCTTGCCATCACCAGTGTGTGAATGTGTGTGTGAATGACTGAATGTAGTGTAAAGCGCTTTGGGGTCCGTAGGGACTAAGAAAAGCGCTATACAAATGCAG
>VURO01000149.1:8851-21560 GCA_015108175.1 Pelvicachromis taeniatus | reverse complement strand
GTGCTAAAATGGTAATGGACAGTTAATATGTTAATAATAGCTCCTTAATCCTCCCGTGCACACACACACACACACACACACACACACACAGACTGCAGGGCCCCTCTTTATCAGTGCTGCTCGCACTGGCAACGACACATGCATTGCCAAGACTGCCAGGCTACGGCCATGCTAATGTAACCCGTTAGTCTAACAAAGGCTCAGGTCAATGGAGCCTCCAGTGGCTAATTGCTTCAGAGAGATAAGTGAGTTTGACGACGCAGCAAGGGACGGCTCAGCGAAAGGAAGCAGTGAGGGAGAAGATGTTAATGTCTCCCCCCGTTCACTCCACCGTCAATATCGGCCAGTCGCAGGCCTGCCACAAAATGAATATTAAAGACGCTTTTGATTGTTTGTCCTCTTTTTTTCCTGGTTTCATAGAATTTTAATGGGCTATGTTAGGGTGTTTTGTCACATTTTCTATGCTGGGTAAGAGACTGGAGCTAATGCAATTAATCCCCATACCATCACCTGACAGCCAACCAGCTGTGGTGGCCAATAAAAGCCACGTGATGGCTGTTGCTGTTGCGCTATTCTAACATCCTGCCCCATGATTCAAATTGAAGGGAAATTACTACATTGTGCTCTCAAGTGAGCTCAGTGATAATAAAAGGCTTGAATGCAATTAGATGTGGTGTGAATAATATGGTTTTGGGCTAAAATGATTTGCTCTCTTGAAGGAAACATTTTGGCCCGAGTTGATTTGTTCCATCTGAAGTGACAGTGACGAGACCAGCGAGTGCCATCCAGCAACAATAAAACCAATCAGATCTTCTTCATCTGCTAATCTGCCTCTGACTTATATTAAATCAGTGTCACTTTGAGACAGCGACGCTTTCCAGCCTCTTCCTCCTGCAACAGCGAACTCCTCTTTTCCTAGAACCGAGTCAAGTCGACACAGATCTCCCTACCTCTCACTGACTCGCTTCATCTGAAGATTACCACTCTCACGTAAAGTGAATCCTGAACCCATATTTGTCAGATATGGCTGGAGGCTAATGCAAATTGGACTTGACAAAGTATGATAAATAAGACAAAAGCTTTTCATCCGGTTTTTTTTTCTTCTCCCTCGTTAGATAATGACTGCACAAATTTTCAACAAGTGTGATGATGGACTTTTTGGTGTTTGGTTTGATGACTTATGCATCCTCTCTGGAGCTAACCAACCATTTTTCTCACATAAAGAAAGAGATACTTAAAATTCTCCTCAGACTCTCCCCCACTTCTCAAAACACTACAGCTATACCTTTTTATCTCTTGTAGGTATCTTGTCATTCTTCTGTTTTCCATTTTTACTCCAGCCATCTATCCTCTCATTAGTATGATATTCTGCAGTCTTTTCTTCCATGCTGCTTGTTTGCTTCTGAGGATCCTACCCTCTGGGTCCCACCAGTTGCTAACCCGTGGAGATGAAAGCTTCCAGTCTCAACGGGGCGTTTGTGGTTAGACCCCCACTGACACACTAAGACACATCCCCTTCCAGTTAAAAACAAGATTATTTTTCACACTAGATAATGTGATGTAAGCACAGTTTATACATAGAATCCATTTCTTTCGTCATTTTTTAAAAGCTAGCTAGCAACAAAGCTTTTGGAAGCAGGGTTTAAGCTTTTTTTTAAACACAAAGAATGGATAATGTATATAGCCTTGGATAGGCATTGATGTCTGCTAAATTTGCATTCAGTGTAGCATCATTAAAGGTGAAAATGGTAATATTAATTCCTCCAAGACACCTCAAGGGTTCTTAGTGAGTTTTTTAGACTTTCTTCTTATGAACTAGCACAAGTGGAGTGTTGTGCAGAGCGGTGTGTGACTTCTCTGCTGCAGAGTTGGCTGTCCAGCACAGCAATAGTAAAAGTACATACGGTGCACTCTGCTGATTTTCTCGTTAAATACTGGTGACCTGGGACGAGGTGTGAATCTGTCCCTGGCAGCTCTTTTTGTCTTTCTAAACACAGTTGAAACTGAAGGTGGAGCTGGAGCGTCAAACCCCAGTCACCAGGGAGCAGCGCAAATAGTCCTCAAATATTGATTCTGCTGCAGAGAGCCATGTAGGACGAAGGGGAGCAAGGCGCCAGGCTCATCTACAGAACATGAATTCTCTGAGGGAGGGAAAGAGAGAGTGGGAAGGAGGGGCGAATGGGAAACAGATCCTCCATATAGTTTGACGTTGCACAGATCTCAAGACCTTTGCGTCGCCTTCTGGTTGCTGTAATTAAGGCGCGTCACTTTCTCTGTGGATTCCAGCTCTCCCACGCCCATGCGCGTATGCAAGAAACGGAACAAAGTTTAAAAAGGATGAGCTCATGTGAACGTAGGTGTTTTTGCTTGTGCGTGAATGCGGTTACAGGATGTCATCATGTTCCCCTCTCCAAACTACCATTGTTGCTGATACGCCGCTTGTGGAAAGAGGGCAGTTTGGTGTGACTGGCCTAACTGCAGTGCTGCACCGTAAGCCTAAAAATATTCCATGTCAGTGTTCCCGAGAGAAGCCCAGTGCTATCCAGGCCTCTCAGTAATGAGAGAGTGGAACTGCCTGCAACCGGTAGCCCTGCTGTCCCCAAGCTCCCTCTGGCTCAGAGCTCGGCATTGGAGCCGGAGAGTTAGCTGCTCAGCTCCCACAAATTTATCATAGCTCACAAGGCAGCATGTCTGAAAGCAGAGGCTCTCATTCACAGAGGAGCAGCCCCCACCAGGCTCACCCTTGGGCACACTAACCCAAGACATTCACAAATCAGAGAGGCAGAATGATACAGTTTGAAAAATACTTTCTTTTGGTTGTGTGTCCACAAGAGGGGTGGGGGTATGATTTGGAAAGCATCAGTGCAAAAAGCTGCAAACTACTTCGAACAGCTGAGAAATTAAGATACAGTGCGTGGGGTAGATTGTGTGAAAGCTATTTCATCTGTGCCATCATTTGTTTCAGAGACATTACAGTAGAAAAAAGAGAGAAAGGGAGGGCACAAGAGAAGAAGAAGAAGATTCAAAGGAAAGGGGAGTGGAATGGGAGAGAATGGACAGAGATAATGGAGAGATTTATGATGTTTGCACAGGGCGCGATGCTACTGCACTCAGGGCAGTAATGATCGAGCCTTGTACGAAAAAAAAAAAACACGTTTGCGAAATGTTGAACTGCCATTATCTGTGGCAATTATTTCAGTATGTCTCACTGAAGCTCTGATACGGAGGGTAATTCTGGAGAAAATCAATAGGCAATGTGCGCACAAAAACTAACACGTCTAATAAAAAGAAGCTAAAAAGAAATCTAATCATGCGATGGGTTCGTATCTGCGGTGCTTTTTAAAGATTAAGAACCAGAATATTTAGAAAACATTTCCAGTGAGGAAAAAAAGACAGAAAGAAGAAAGAAATAACAACATTAGAACAGGTCACACTTGTTTGAACGTTTATGGTCCTCCTTCCACAGTCAAAATAAGAGATGTCGCAGTACTGAATAAAACAGATCAAAGATATATAACTCTGAAGGCCGAGCCTGGAAAATTTCTCTGGGCAAAAAAATGAGACGGATGAATCACACTTTAATAGTTCATATTGTACCAAGCTTTATGTAAGTGTAGCTCGACAGTCTGAGCCTTTTTTTTTTCTTCTTTTTAAACAAATAACTACTCAGAATGAGTGAAGTGTGATATACATATTTATCTACTTCAAGTGTCAGACATTTTACAAAATGCTCACCTTCAGTTTCATGTGACATCCACAGCAAAAAGATGGGACATATCTAGAAAAACAAAACATTCCCAAACGGCTTCGACTAGTGCAAATATCTTACATGAATTTTTAATATGTTGTTATGATCCTATTGCAATTCCTAATTAGAACTGCAAAATGACTCCCGCAAAACAGTCTTTGTGGTAGTGACATGACCCACAAGAGCCGTTTAAATCTAATTTGCTATTTGCTAGTTATAAGCTGCTAACTCTCGCGTACCCACCCAGACTGCCGCCACTGTTTCCAGTATATGTTCATCAGGGCTGAACCATGTCCAGCAACACTCTCAGCACCGCCTTTAGTTCACATCTTACGCTCGTCCCAGAAAGCTTTGTTGAAATATATACTTTGAAATGCTTAATTGGAGTTTGAAATCAAACGTTTCTGATTAATCCAAACTGTTCATTATTGGTAAAGAAGGGTCCCCTTATTGTCCACTGGTACCCTGATTGTAGTCCATTGGTCTCAACAACCAGCATATTATATATGCTGTACACGTGGCTCCATGTTGCCAAGTGAACATAGTTTGTGATGAGTACATTTAATCCCATTGTTTTGTGATGGATATCTTGACAGCAGTCCTTCTTTTCCCACATCTTACAGTAAATACAATATGTGTGTGTCATCCATCCTTTCCACATGGAAAGCTTCATGTTTCCTCATGGCTCGGTGGCACTCTTGCTATCGGGTGACCTAAAAAGAAAAAAAAATAAGAGATAAGAGAAGCGAATCAGGGTTGCAGAGACATCTAATCACATGAAGTGCTTCACAGTGGCTGAACAAATGTTTCTATTTGAAAGAGACAATCGGATGTCAGGGGTGAATATTTAAAGTCAAACAATTTCCTCTCTATTTCTGCCTCTGTGTCCTTTTCATTGGACCGAAAGAGCTTGTTGGCAGTCTAGCCAGTGGTCTGATTGCAAGAACCAACAGTGTCTCAACTGGTTAAGCTGAATTTCACATGTCTTGGAGCTGCAAAGGTTTTTTTTTTACACTTGGACAGAGAGCTGAAGGAATGTAATTGCAGATGTAAAGAATTTGTTTTCTATCAGCAAACCAAGTCCGGTGTGTTATTTATGCTGTACAATGACCAGATATGTTCATGCATAAAACATTAATTCTGCTTGTTCCACTCCTGCAAATAAAGTTACATTAAGTAAGGATGTAAATGAAAATGTTTTTGCTGTTTCTTGTTAAATGATGATGCCTCAGTCAGGCAATTTATGCGTCTTTCTACAACACACCTACGCTGTGTGGGAGTGAAAGAAAGATTGACATATAGTGATCATCATGGTGAATAAAAAGCTGAGGTGGTGAAAGGAGGTCATAGGAAGAAAGAGAGACCCAGTGTAAAGAACAGAGATGCAGAGAAAGTAAGAGAGCAGGGCCGTGTGAGCAGTTGCCAAGGAATCGATGTCTCATTGCAACTATCTACGGTGACATCCTGCCACCAAGTCTCCAAGTAACTGCTCGCCAGTCCCAAAGCACCTTGCAAATTCACAATTAATGTCCACTGATGCAGTTAGCTTAAAGGCCTCATCAGACAAGGTAGGAGGGACAAAACGGAGAGGAAGGGAGTGAAGACGAAGAGAGATGGCAACGTGCAACAAAATAGGGATAATTGCGCCTATCAGTCCCAGAGTTGGTGTTAGGCCCAGGGTCATTAATTCCTCTGCCTGTGACTGAGCTCAGCAGTGCCTCTGTTCCTCAGTCTACCCCACTCACCAATTTAATTATGACTCTTAATTGTGAAGCCTCTGTGGAAGGCCCCAGCCATAATGCATTCTAATGAATGCGACAGATGTTGTTCTGTTATGCCATCTCTTGAGCAATTAGTCTTATGGCGCCTGCGCCGCTTTCCCGTCCAACTGTTTCTCTTTTTATATTTCACCTGTAAATAAACACCTGCTCCATCCCACGGCACGCACTCTGGCACACTGCATACACACACCCCACACCAGACCCACAAATTAACTTTCACACTTCAGCAGATTACAAAGGGCCAGGAAGGACCCTCATTTAAATCAGTTTATCCCATATGAATAGCATCAGTTTACTCCACATCACATGGCGTTTTTTTTTTGTTCTTTTTGATTTGTCTTACCTGAAGAGAGACAGTTATAACAGCTTCACAAACAACGCTCACCTGGAGGCTTGCCTGTTGATTAGCGCTGTATTTTCTTTGTAATTTATAATGATCTCTGAAATAAGTAATTAAATTATACTGCAGTCTTCTGTGGGCATTTTGAAGATCCAAACAATCTCTGTTTACAAGATCATCTTTAATTTGCTTGGTAAGCCCTTCTGAGTTCCTTCTTTTCATATACTGGCATATAAAATATGAACACTAGCAAGAGTCATCAAGTTGAAAGTTTGTTTACCCAACACTAATTAAAGCAAGATGTTTCACAGACAAAAGAAATCAATTGAATTGAAGATCAAGGTCATATGTGTCTACATCAAAACTTAGTTAGGTTGATAATACATGCATTTTATTTTATTTTATTTTTTTGGACATCACATGATTCTCGTGGGACTTTTTGATGTGAACACTGATAATTTTACATGCTTTGTTGTAGTATGCGGATAAAAAGATTTCAAAGGCTAAGCTATAATTAGAGTTATACTCTGCGGGTAGGTCACGGTGCACAAACACAAAAAACACAGGTAAGAAATCAATGAAAAAGGAGACGCGCTGATCGGCGATCACTGATTTCACATCAGAGAGAAACAGCAGGCACATGCAGGTTTAGACAAACAGACAAATGCATTCCTCTTACTTTGGTGGTTTTGACTTTGTTGCCAGTGCTGCAGGACCAACCGGTCAGGTCAGGAAGGACCTTACACTCCTCCCCATCCATACATGGCTGCATTTGACACCACCACTTCTGGGCTACAATGGACGCTGGAGTAGTGAGCGGATGGTCAGAGAGAAAATTAAAGACGGTGGGTTAGTAAATGGATTACATGACATGAAAAGCAAAAGGCTAGAATAAGGCACAATTTACAACACCAGCAACGCTGCTGATGTTCACTTGTTTGTGTTTTTTTTCTTTCTTTTTTTTTTTTGCTCCTTGTGCAGATGTGTGAATTTGCATGAGGAGCTGACAGTCACTTCCTGTAATTCAAATGAAATTTCTGCTTATCATTTAATTGCCTTTTGTTACATGCAAAATCAGCAAAACACATTAAGTGAACTGAACCAGCATTATTCATATTGCATAAGACCGGGGGAAAAATAGGATTATGAAAAAGAAATTCTATCAATAGAAAAAAAGGCTCATCTCATTTACTTAAGACAACATGCTGATTCTGAACTGCTGTGTGATTTTTGCAGGTCCAAAAGAGCTCTTTGTAATAAAGCAAACAATTAGAAGTGCTGCATTTAACCGATTGCGATAACTTCTATTCTGTTAAAACTAAGAAAAACATGGACGGCAGGGTATGCATGCAGGATCACAAAAACACAACACTTGTGAAGATTTTCGATTTGTTATCACCTTATTAAACAATTATAATTGCAATAATTATAATTACCTAAATTTTGCTTAATGGCAGCATCCAGTCAAGGACATATTTGAACCAAATCTAATAACTCATATCATCCCAGCATGATAATGTTTCAGAGAGCTGCCGCTTTGACAGAACTTATGTTTGTAGCGTTCTTTGTTAGCAGCTCCTGGATCTGTTACAAAGCTCCTTTTCTGTGTTCCAGTGAACAAAGCTTGACGCAGCCATCTTCTGTTATTGCAGTTACGGGTGAAAACTGATCCCGTTAAGGTAAAAGACTCTCCCACCGTCATTCTAGCCATGGTTTGACACCTTTATGTGTAGAATGACAGTATGGCATCTGACATATTCACTTAGCTCCAATGCCATGGTTCATATTTATGCAATGCTGTTTCATGTGGGTGAACAATGACTACACAAGGATTTAGATGAGCAAGCCTGAGTCAACCTGAGTGTACAGAGGAGGTAACATGGTCAATGCCGCACATTCGCTTATATTTGACATCTAGATACAGTGCAGATTCTATGTTTTTGTGAATGTTATGTTATTTTAGTTTTTCAAGCATGTCCTCGCACGACTGGAAATGTACCTGATTTTGAAAATACGGTCTCGGGCTACTGGATCCTGTTACACGGGTAGGATTGTGGATGCAGTCTGGGGTGAGCTATAGTTTATCCGGTATCAAAAGCTAAAGTTCCTCCGTCTTAGCAGCTGACACTCAAATCTCACAGATCATTTGACCCACCTTCTAGACAAGAGACAGTCTGACAGCTGAGAATAACTCAGTTCCCACTCTCCTAACTCATCATCTGTCCATCCTTTAGTCTCAAAGGTGATTGCAGAGAGAGAAAAAAAGAATCCCATCTCCCCAACTTCATCATCATTAAGCTGCTGGACTGATGGTGTTTAGAAAGAATTTTTTTCATATCTGCTGTTTCCAACAAAGGAATGAGATAAGCTGGTATTGTGAGGAAAATGGACTTTCAACTGCATAATGCAAAGGAACATGGGCCAATTCTCTCAAGCATTCTGGGAGAAGAAAACAGTGCCACTAAGAGAAAGAGGGAGAGGAGGGTGGGAGGGAGGGAGACAAGACTAAATAATAGCTGTTCACCAAGAAAACATCTTTGTAGTGAGGAAATGAGCAGTGAGAGGAACTCGGGCAGGCAGAGCGAAGGGTGCAAAGGAAAGAGGCCGTTTGAGGATGAGTGTAGTGGTGAAAGGAGCAGATTAAACAAAGAAAACACAGGAAAAGGAGAGTAACAAATTGAGGCGGAGTGGAAATAGGCGAGAAGCAGAAAGCTGACTTGAAGTTGCCCAGTCAACACAAAAAAAAAACCTCTCGCCGCTATGATGAGGCGTAATGTTGAACACACTGTTATGATACATGAGCTCAGTGGCAGTAAGCGGTTCTAAAAACCAATGGCTGTGTAATGATTGTTAATGTGGCCATTACAGTGTCAACGACAGTGCTTTGTACTGCTAGAGTGTTATATAGAGCTACTAGGCATTCATTGGCCTTTGAGTGCTATTATGGAGTTAGTGTTTATTGCACCTTATCTCATGCTTTTACTAGGAGGGTGGGGCGTGACACATAAGAACCTGCCTGTCAAGTGAGAAAATGGACAGGAGTTTGTACGTGGCCTGTGATGTCATGGATAATTCAAATACTGGACAGCATTCAGACAGAGATCTCAACAGATCAATGGTAAAAAGATTACAGTGATACTGTGCACCAGTTAGTTCTGAAATTATCTCCACCAGGGCCATATTTTCCTTGCCCTACTGATGGAGGACGTTTAGAGGCCAGTAGGAAGCTTTAAAGCTGTGCAACGGTTTGAGTGATTGAAATTCAATATTTACATTTAGAAGATTTCAATAGTCATCTTGAATAGTTCACTAATCCTATATTAACGCTACTGAAATTAGTCACAAACTGGTGAAAGAGGTACAGTATATGGTGCTGAACTGAAAAGCTCCTTGCAATTGCAATTGTCGCTTGCAGTTTGGTGCAGTTGCCAGTAGTTTGTATGGAAGATGCCTGTCACAGGTTCTGGGTCTTGTGACCCAGTATTTTGTGTTTTCTTGTGTGTTATTCATTATATGTTTACTTAGCGCTTAGGCTGCTTAGTTTAGGTTTTGTTATTAGATCTCTGTGATTTCTACCTTGTTTGGTTAACCCGATTATCAGCTGTAATAAAAGGCTCGCTTTTTGTTTAAAGTTCAGTTCTGTCTCCTCACTTGAGTCTGCTCCTGGATCCACCTTACTCACCCCACCCGGTCTGCCCCGCAGGCCGTGACAATGCCGACTTGTCTGCTGACACAAACTACTCACTAAGCAGTGGAGAATGTTTGCCTTCGAAGGATATCTGTGCCTTTTGAAATGTGTTGGTTGCAGCGCTAAGGACAACTTAGAAGACAAACGGCCTCCGTTTCCAGTTTGCATCACACAGTTTAGCTCGGAGAGTAATTGGCAACTGTTGGCAGACAAGTTGGTGTCTTCCATGCAAGCTACAGACAACAAAGTTGGCAATCTGCTGCCATCCAAAGCATTTGCAAAGTGCTTTTCAGTGCAGCACCATGTACATCTTTGTCATCCATTTCATGCTGATGACTGAGGAAAACCCGAAGAAATGATCCACCACTAGTCAGGGAGTGCACATTTTACCTTCATGATTGGTGGCTGCCAGATGGTCGCCAATAGGTCTCACGGCCTGTGTGACTGAGGCCTGAGACATAGCGGGCCCATAAGGGTAACAGGAAGGACATCTGTGGCAAAATTCTGCGCCAGATTAACAGACAGATCCAGCCGCTGTGGCGACTCCACAGGAAATAAGGGAGCAACAGAAAGAACCTACTGCTTGGTGCGTCACACCACATGACTCATGTAAAATAGTTGCTCTTTGCTCTCAGTTAAAAACAAAACAAAGTGGAAAAACAATCATCAGCTGGGTTGCTTTTAAAATTATTAAGCTAATGTGACAATGACGACTTTTCACTGCGTCTCCACTGTCTTGCCTGTGATTTTTTTCACAATAATGTTCAACAAGTCCATGTGAAAATGAATGTCTGACAAGTTCGTCAAACAGAAAGGCATTTTTTCGGGGAAAATGCGTTTAACGCATGAACTCCCCTTAGCCTACATACTCTAATTGCATCAGTCTCATTAAGACTCTACATTTATATTCACAAAAGGTGCCCATGCTAATTAAAAAAAGGTTTGCAGCTCAGGCATACATTTCATCACAGTTACTCGCAGTCGTTATAGAAGCTGCACTCAGAATGCCTTTTAAGTTCTCCTGCAAACTTTCAGCACTGAATCAGTTGAGGGCAAACGTCTAGACAGGGCTTTGTTTAAGGTGCAGGTGATTAGGCAACAGAAGGGACTGGAGCTACAGTATGTTATTCCCCTGGCTCTCATAGAGTCTCCTGGGTTGTCTAAATAAGGTCTGCGGATGTTTTACGCTATGAGGGTGCCTACAGCTTTTGCTCGCCTGCTACTGATCACAACATGTCAATCTAGCACACACCTGGTAAATGTCACTCAGCATTTTGCCAGCTGCAGCTTCAGTTTTTTTTCATTTTTGCGTGTGCAAACAAGCATGTCAGCCATATGAGCATTCATCCCGGTGCTGCCTCTGTTCATGCCTTGCTCTGCCACTGCTTGCATTGATATTGTAATGTTTGTGACATCAAGTGGACAAAGTTGAAATTGCAGGTCTGCTTCTCTACTGCATAAAAGCAAAAACATGGGATTTTCATATTCCTGTGGCCCAGTGTTGCTCAGTTATTGTATGCAAAGCCTTGATTCTCGCCAATTAGCACTTCAAGAATGTGTGATGTGCTCAAGCTTAGCAGGTGAATTAACAAGTGCTGACTGACAAAAACAGAATGCCTCCATTCACCTCGATGCCAAAAATATAAACCTGCTTTAATCTCAGATTAAAGGTCAACCAGTTCAACACAATCAAACTCTCAAAAGACAAAAAAAACAAACTGTTATGCATAATCTAAATCTTTCCTCTTTCTCTCCCTCGCCACCTCCTCTAATCTGGGGGACACAAAATGAGATATAATCTCTCCAGCATATCCTGGGGTCTCCTCACAGTTGGACATGCCCAAAACACCTCACCAAGAGGTACCCAGGCAGCATGCTGGTCAGATGCCCAAACACCAGGGCCCACCCTCTGAGGGTGAGATATGGTAATGAATGGTTTAGTCTAGCTATATTATATTGTTTTTACTCTCGTTCATATTATTCTTTATTCTCATGACCTTTTTTTTTAAGATATACCACAGTAAAAAAATGTACATTTCCATCCATCCCAGCTGTCTTTGTCTTACATCAGTGGGCAAAATATTTAACTGTCACATTGAAAGCAAAAAAGTCACCAAGTTCAAAGAGACTTCCCCGACTCCTAACCTTTTCATCTAAAGTAACCATTTAGCCTTTGATATAACAAAGCTAATTTAATGACTACCTATCCAATTGTGTAACTCCAGTGTAGCCTGTTTGATGTTAGCCAGGACATCCTATCACACTGTGCGCACTCAAGCATGTGTCTGTGAGTGTATCCCCATTAATACTTTACAAAGGCACTGCTTGAACTCACACAATGGAGCAGCTGAATATATACACTGCAGCAGAGGAGCGTTTCTTTGTGTCTGTGTCTGGGTGCTTACACAGTTGTATGTGTGCACGTGTCTTTTGAGCACTATAGATCTAATATGTTTTTCATGTGTCCATCCATACAGTCCGCAGTGTGCGGTAAGTGTAAGGTATAATGCACAATCAGAGCAATCCTGTGCCCTTGGTCATCGCTATTTAAAGGGAATATGATGTACCTCCATGTGTACACAAGCCCGTGCACACCCACAGGAAGTTTGGAGGTGGACCCAGATATATGAACGCTCCCAGGCTTTGTAACAGTTCCACTCAGTGATCCTAGAGTGCAGAAGCAGTTGGAGAGCGGCATCCATCTCTTTCTACAATGATTTACTAACACACTTTATCTCCATTGCCCCAGCTCGCACATCCATGCCAGCACACCCAGGTATGTGGACAAAAAACAAGAAGAAGAAGCAAAAAAGTGAAAAACACATTGGAATCACTGTCAGACAAAGACTGCACGCGGTTTGTGGTTATGCGCATACACCAGAACAGATTTGCAAAATTTCAAAAGCATGACATTAAGGAGCAGATATTATTGTAAACAACAGCAGGTTGATGTGTGCTGAAACACTTAACTAAAATTCTTGGCCCAGCAATGAAACGCAGTTTGTCTGTCACCATATCACACAGCGAGCAAAATTCACTCAGCCACCGTTTTCATCAGGTCGCCGTGCTCTCTTTCGTTCCCCACCACCAAACACACTTTAATGACAGTGACTGTGAAAAGATTTAAAGTCATTTTGTCTGGTACAACCCAC
>VURO01000147.1:135639-157105 GCA_015108175.1 Pelvicachromis taeniatus | reverse complement strand
AGTAACAGTTGCATTGTGGTGTTGTGTGTGTTTGAGAGTGCATCTCTTTGCCTAATGTCAAAATGACCAGAGGAACTGTACTAGTTATGGCTGATAAAGACTTTAATAATTCATAAAGTCGTTTAAAAAAGTCTCTTTCATTGACAGACGTTCAAGAAAGAAAACTTGAACTCATACTGGCATCATGTGCTGCATAGTAACAGATAAAGATATCCACTTTACATGGCTGAATATTTTATTCTGTTATCATGTTATAATGAGTCATTTATGTATGGATAATATTTCAACCTAAAGGTAAAAGTTCACTCATTGCATTCATCATCAGTTTTAACTCATTCTGTCTTGCTTTCCATTTCTGTTCTGCTTGCTACAGCTGAGCTCAGAAAGTTGGAGGGCCTCAAGACTATCGCCATGACAACCAATGGCATGAACTTGGCTCGGTTTTTGCCTAACCTTAAAGAGGCCGGCTTGGACCTGATCAACATCAGCCTGGATTCATTAGTTCCTGCCAAATTTGAGTTTATTGTAAGACGGAAAGGTATGGAAGCAGTATCAGTACATGCACTCAGAAGATGGGTGATATCACTGTCACTGTGGTGGTAAAGTGATGGGCACTGAGCAACCGTACTCGGACAGACTGTAGTGTTTAAATAATGCTCATTTGGTACTAACGGGCCCAAAGTGTGCCCAGATGATTGGCTGATTGACTGACTTCAGATGAAATTAAACATATTTAATATTCTTTATGTGTGGCTAAAAAGTCATTGTCTTTATGTATGAAACTGTTACATTATTTAGTGTTTATGGTAGCCATAAATAAGTCTAGTTTTTGTTGTGGGTCCATCCAACAAGCTTAGGCAAGCAGGCTGTAAGCAGTAAACACTGCAGGTGACAGCAGGGCAGAGCTAAGGGTGGTTGGCTCCTGAAAGGCAGACACAGATGGACTAACTGAGATTTAGGACATGAAGAAGAGGGAAGAAAAGAAAACTGGCTTCACAGCACCTGCCTTCTTGTTATTGTAATAGTAGAAGTTTCTTGTTTCTTTTCTTTATTTAGTACAAATTGGTGTTATGCAAACTGTAAATAAAACATAAGCCTCATATCCTACAGAAAGATCCTGCCTTGATTTAATGGTTTTGAGCAAGTGAAAACAAATAATGACTCTGACCTTGACAGTCTGCATTTAAAAAGCTCGAGCTGCTGCGGAGGGATTACATGTTTGCATATCAGTGGTTTGTGGTGAAATATGGACAATAAAAGGCGGAGGAGAACAGACAAGGCCGAGCGTTTCGTGTGGAAGCGCTACTCATTTCAGAAACCACAAAGCTTAGTTCTGATCTTTGTTTTGGTTGTATGATTCAGTGCATTTTTTTTCTCAGTATCTGCCTCCAATCACACACCATTTTCAACTTTTGTAGTTTAATAACACAGAATTTAAAGAAACTTTTTTTTTTATTATTATTATTATTTTTTGTTAATCTTAGTCACATTTAATTTTCTACTTGCCTTTTCCAGGGTTTCACAAAGTAATGGAGGGCATTGAAAAGGCCATTGAATTGGGCTACAGTCCTGTAAAGGTATTTGTTCATTTTCATTCATTATTGAGTCTCTATTTTGGAAAATATACCCACTACAATTCAATGTCTTCCTATTTGGTGCCGTTTTACATTTTTGCTGTTTATATATCAGTAATAAAATGGGGACGATTTCATTGCAAAGCAAGTGTTTCACAGTTGTTTCTGCTGTGTGTCAGAGTGAAAGCCTAAAACTGAAGAAGAGGATGGAGCCTTGAGGACCAGCAGTAATGCTTATCTAAGATCAGTTATACGGTGGCCCTGAGAAGTCAAACACACTGCAACCTAAGCAAATAGAAATGTTGCAAAAGCACACAAAGCATAATAAAGTAGAAGAAAACACAACAGAAGTCGAACAAAACATAACAGAAGTAACAAACCTGCAAAAAACTCACACATAAATCATGCGATTAGAGTGTACAATACATTGCATCTTTTTCTTCTTTAGAACAAAGACAAACACTCGGCTTATTTTCAGTGCAGTCCCTTAAATGCTTTGGTTTCTGCCACTTCTGCAGCTGTTCTGTCATGTTATTGTTTCCCCCTAAATTGCTTCCACTGTGTTTTATTCAGCTTGTCTTGATATTTTTTCTGCTTTCATTATGTTTTGTGTGCTTGCTACAGTGTGTTTGACCTCTCAAGGATACCATACAATGTTGGTAAAAATGGTCCAGTCTGCACGCCAATTGAATTGAATACCTACTCCAATCTGCTCTCCGATTAATCCATCAGAGAATGAATGTGTGTGAATATTTGATAGAAAGCACTTATGTAGGGAAAGAAGAGAAATAAGTGCTTGTATGAATGGCTTTAAATGAGTGAATGAGGCAAGTTGTATAAAGCACTTTGTGTGCACAGAGTAGAACAATACTCTGTATGAACCAGTCCATTAAACAAAATCAAGCAATGACCACTACTATGAGCATCTCCTTTTACTTTTTCATAATGAGAGACACAAACTGTTTTGCAGAGTGCTTTGGAAATTGTCCGATTTTGGTTGTAGTTTTGGTTGTAGGCTTCTCTGTTGCAGTAGTTTGGGAATGCTGGCATACAATAACATTAAATGTCCATTATTTAGTATCAAAAAATGTTCTTGTTGATTCTGTTTTGCTAAGCTGTGCGGTTAGCTTAATGCCCCTGACTGCATGTTGATCAAGAAGAGCTGTGGTTCAGACCTCAGCCTTGTGTCAGTGAAGGACCTTCATTTGTAGATGCTTATGCATCGAATGAGTCACAGTAAAACTGCTAGATAGTTCAAATAAAGCATGATGCTGTTTTAAATCTTCACATTATTTATCAGCTCTTTAAGAAGACAAGAAAACGCTTATATGGACGGGCCTCCTTTTGAAAAATGCAGACTTTAACAATGTATTGAATTATTTCTGTCATCAATGTCACTGGATGAATTTGTCATGTATATTTCATCTAAGTCTTATAAGGCTATTATTATTATTATTATTATTATTATTATTATTATTATGTTAAATAGCTAAATATTGGCCCACACATTTTCAGTAAGTCATTTCCTGTAGTTTGTTACATAACCAGCTTGTTAGGAAAATAATGGCTCAGTAATCAGTGGCCTATTGTTGATTATTGGATTGTAGATCAACTGCGTGGTCATGCGAGGCCTCAATGAGGATGAGGTGCTTGATTTTGCAGCACTGACAGAGAAGAAGCCTCTGGAGGTGCGCTTCATAGAATACATGCCCTTTGATGGTAAGTGCTCACGTCCCCTGAAGAGTTTAAAATGCTCGTGCAAACGTTTTAAACACCCATTGTTTAAAACCACACTGCCTGGTTGGTCTCCTCTCTGCAGGCAACAAGTGGAACTTTAAGAAGATGGTGAGCTACCAGGAGATGCTGGACCGCATCAGGCAGAAGTGGCCCAACCTGGAGATGCTACAAGCTGGACACACAGACACAGCCAAGGTCAGTGTCTCCAACTGTACTAAATTACTTTGGAGATGACACTCTGGCAAAGACGGTTAATTAATTATGATATTTATACTGAGAAAATAAAAAGCCATGTTTCTTGTGTTCCTCTGCACATTTTCTCCGACACCTTCTGATCAAATGAAGCTGCAGGATTTTTCTGTAGTCCTAAAAAAAAAAAAAAGACCACCCATTTAAACACATTAAACTAAAGTGCAGTGAACAAAGTTTCAGGTGTGGGAGTCAAATCAAGCACTTTTTGTCACTGGTTTTTAAAATTTGAAAATATATTTCACACTTTTCCCTGTTTTGAAACAGACATTTAAAGTGCCAGGCTTCAAAGGTCAGCTGGGCTTCATCACCTCCATGTCTGACCATTTCTGTGGCTCCTGCAATCGTTTACGCATCACTGCAGACGGCAACCTAAAGGTAAAGCCGATAAAGCTTTAAAGCTGTTCATGAGGTCTGTTATTGTCTTGTTGCACAAATGAACATGTATGCATATGTGGACTTATAGAATGGGTGGAGCTTGTGGGAGGCAGGTTGTGGAGCATAAGGGTGGTTTGATTTGTTAATATGTAATAGAATCCTTTGCTGTTACTTGAGTTTTTCATAATTCTCTTTTTATACATTTTTCTTCACCTTCATATGTCAGTGTCCCTTTTTCTTCACCATTAAGGTCCTTGTTTTTAACTAATTGGCATCAATATACACTAAAGGTGTAGCCTGCCTAATAGGAAGATGGTATCTCTTTCTATTGGTAAGGTCAGCTACAGGCCATCTCTGCCTTCAGCTGAATATGGCCAGTAGGAAGATGGTATCTCCATCGACTGGCCACAGTCAGCTGCAGACCAAAGTAGATGAAATGTTGATTATAATACATTTGAATTCATTAAATTATACAACATTTGTTTCGCTTTGTATCGAGACCAATGTGATAGACTTTTCTATCCCCACGTGTTATATACCACTACAGCTTGTCATTGAGTTACGTCTAATCTTTCCCTTAGACTGAAGATTTAAGTGAATTTTAGTGGGATATACTTTTTTTATGCTACTTGCATGGTAGAAATATCATGAAGACATGTTGGTGGATATTAAAGTGCACTTTTTACACATAGATTGCATTTGTGAAAACAGCTTTTCACTCTTTCCTGTCCGTCTCCTCTCTCAGGTGTGTTTGTTTGGTAACTCAGAGGTCTCACTTAGAGATGTCTTACGCTCCAGTGCGTCCGATGAAGAGCTGCTGCAAATTATTGGTGCCGCTGTGGGCCGGAAGAAGAAACAGCATGCAGGTAGAAATCAATACAGCGTGTAATTTTATGATTATGCAAACAGATTGTTGTAATATTTGTAATGTCTGTAATCTCTCTTCAGGCATGTTCAGCATCTCTCAGATGAAGAACAGGCCTATGATCCTCATTGGTGGGTGACACAGCTGTACGTACAAAGACGTCTTTTGTGTTTCTTTAATGTTTTGTATTAGGATTGGAACAAATGCACATCCATGCACTTCCCTTCTGAAAGATCAGGGAATGTTGAACTTCACGCTGGCTGCAACCACTTCTAAAACATTATTAGGCAGCCAAGCAAAGTAGTTATGTCAGTTTTCTTGACTGATTTATATTATTTTTTTCAAATGTTTTCCAGCAGGTACCACATCTCAGACGTTCCTGCCAAAGCTACAAGACAGCAAGAGGGCTTTCCCCATTAGTTCCCAGCTTAAAAAAGACACATTCCTCTCTCCAGTAGCAGCTCATCACATGTGCCATTTAGGCAGCAGGAAAGTGCTGAGTAGAGAGGATTGTTTGTGCCTTTCAGACTCCACTAACTTAACACAGGAAGCCAGTGTTTGCTGCTCTGGAACCTTAATGAGTGAGGGTACCCATGTTAAGATGCATATCAACACAGAAAACCCTAACCACAATAAAGTAGCTTCCTTTACGTCTGCAGAGATTGGTAATGATCACATTAGTTGTCACACTAAGACTGAACGTTTCAGAACACGCACAAATGTCACAAGCTATGTTAATGAAGTCGGTCTCAGGAACGCACAAGCCCGGCGTCCTAATGTTCTGACGAGCCACGTGTCCAGGACCCCAGGACCACCTGTTTTGTGCCCACTGCTAATACATGCCAAAATAAAACAGATAAACTACCCTGTTAGATTCTGCCACAGTCAAATTTCCAGCGAGGACGCCAGTTTTAAACAGTCTGAGAGTGACCAGACAACAGATCTCAACGCTCAGCTGACACACACAGACGCCCAGGGCCGAGCCACCATGGTGGATGTTGGGGGGAAACTTCCCACATGTCGAACAGCCATAGCCTGCGCCACTGTTCGCTTAGGCCCAACTGCCTTCAGCCTGCTTCGAGATAACCAGCTGGCCAAGGGTGATGCCTTGACTGTGGCGCAGCTGGCTGGCATCATGGCTTCAAAGCAAACCTCCACCCTCATCCCCCTGTGCCACCCTTTACCCTTAGACCACATCGCCGTCACATTTCACCTCGATGAGCTGCTCAGTGCCGTCATCATCACGGCGACATGTCGCACCACTGGCAGGACGGGAGTGGAGATGGAGGCTCTGACCGCCGCTTCTGTAACAGCGCTCACTGTCTACGATATGTGCAAGGCGGTGAGCCATGACATCATCATCACGGATATAAAATTGGTCAGTAAGACAGGCGGGAAAAAGAACTTTCATCGTCATTCAAGACAGGAACAATGAGGTCAAAGACTGCACCACTGTTTTCCACAAATTAAACTTTGTGCCATCAATGAAAAACACATCATGTTGGGCATTTATCCCTCCTAGTCTGAATCATTTTGTCTTACCTGTTTAATTTAGTGAAGTTTGATAAATATTTTCAGTGTCGTAATTCTTGTTTTTCCCTCTAGAGGGTGCACAAGTATTACATTTATAGTCCTCCCTGGAGGTTTTTGATGGCACTGATGATGTGCTTTTAAACTTTAAAGAATTTCATTTATGAAGCTTGAAAGCTGAACATGAACAAAAGAACAGAGCAGCCAATGTTTCAGTCCCATACTCGCTTGCTCTTTTCCTTAACTTGCTTTTTATTGCGGTGACTAACACTACCACTATGATTGTTTTAACCTTGAATTTTTTTTAGTGCTGTCAGCGTTAACGCGAACTGATCCGTGTCAACTTGTCAAAATTGGCAAATCACCGTTAATGAGTTAACGCAGATTAATCCGCGTTAACGCCATCATCATGACTAAGACGATTAACAATTCATCCGGAGCGCAGACAGACTCAAAATCCCTGAAATGTCTGTCCAATGCATTTTGGGCAGTTTGTCCAAAGTCCAGTCTGTGCTCCAGACGCGCTAACGTGTTTAGCCGCGTTAGCGCATATTAACGCGTTAACGTTGACAGCACTAATTTTTTTTTAGATAATTGCAATATGAAATTTTAGTTTTTATGTTTCCCTACCTACCTTTGTAGTACACTGGAAACTAGATTTGTACTACATTAAAGTAGGATGGTATTACAATAAACTTATCAAATGAATGATAACACAAATAACCCATTACACAGCACATTAACCCATTATTGCTCAGTATGTTGTTTAAGTGTTCCTGTAGCTTCCATTCACTTGTGTGCTGTCTATACCTGCTGTTTTCTCTTGTTTTTGAAGAACTGATTATTATGATTTTCATTGGTTGCATTAAGTCTGCATTCACCTCACATCATCACACAGCTCTTTTTTTTAAATGAAGTTAATGGGGGCATGTTTTGTGTTCATTCCCCCCTCTGAGAAATTGCAGTATTCTCCGGTTATGTCATACGTTCGTGCACTGGATCTAAATTTGGGCAATGTGTGGCTTCACAGGGTGGTTTCACTCAGTTACAATACACAGCACGCTCCACTATCTTTTTCAGATTATTAAAGAAAACACTAAATGGGACACTCTTGGTATCCCTCCCACCGATCTATTCCTACTGATAACGCTACGTTGAGATGAACAGAATCAACTTTTTGGAAGCATCTCAAAAGTAAACAGTAACTTTAAAAAAAAATCATATTTCCATTAAAATTTAAATCGGTAGCAGCAGTCATATGGTTTCTGTTTTCATTTTTCACACTTTTTTTTGTTTCAAGTTCAAATTATTTGCCTAAAATGTTTTAAAAATGATCACCAAAGTAAAACAGGTGAAAATAGGAGCAGCCATCACCATCTCTACTCTTATCTTCAAGTAACATTGTGGTAATTGCACCAGAGTTCACTCAGTTCACACGAATGTTTGGCGCTCCAGTTGAAGAAAACTGGATTCAAAAGTTGTCACAAATAGGACACACATGATGGAGACACACGGGAGACTAACAGTACAACACAATAAAAAAAATAAATTTAAACCTGAATGAGGAAATGGGAAACAGACACAGTGGAAGAAAACAAGATAGGTAGGACAAGAGACTATCAAAATAAGACAGGAAACATAACGGAGATGGAGACTAAGACACATAAACCTAAAAAAGTAAATACAAAGACAGGACTGACTAAATATGGGAGACTTAGAACACGCACACTAGACTCAATGAACATAGGAGTACAGGAAAACTCCGAGAACTACTAACAATGATAACTAAGAAAACCAAATATGAACGAAAACACAACCTAAGCAAAGGTAATATTCAAAACTGAAAAAACTACAACAAAACAGAATAGCAAAAAGAAAACAGTGTGTGTAGTAGGTAAAAAGCATTCATGCTAGATGTTTAGCTTTGAGGACCCCTCCCCTTTGTTTTTTCTTTATTTTTAAAATACTATATAAAAAATATTAAGCCACAGGTGTCATCTGACTGTTCATAAACCGTGTACAATATAGAAAAACCACTAAATCAATCAACAGTTTGTTCAAATCAAATAATATGATGGTATGGCTGTACGTGTGAATGTAAAACTGAAAGTTCAGCAGACAGAAACAATAACAGCTGCTCCTCCCAGTTTCAAAAGGGAACATCCAGGTTATTTCAGGTCCAACCAGTTCCACAATCGAAAGAAGGAAGACATTCTTGGATCAAAATTCACTTACCTTTGAAGCTAAAATTTCTCCCATCAAAAAACAGAAAAAAATCCTTTTTGAAAAGACGTTAGTTCAGTATTGAATAAGTTAAAAGTATCACCTGTGCTTGAGTCTTGCAAGGAAGGAGTGTCTCAAGTGAGTATCCACTAATATTTCATTTTTTGTCTATGGGTTGTTGTTTTCTTCTTGATTGAAAAACAAATGTTGTAGAAATGTGTCTCTCCACAACAACTTGTGTAAAATATATAGAACAGTAAATGAAAAGATTTTTTATTGTTCAGTCTTATAAATAAATCCAATAAGCATGTACTGTATAGTCTCCTGAATCAAACCAGAAATGTATTATTGTTTTTCCTCAGTTTGTGGGACTACCATGGATCCTCCATCTGAACCATGTGAAAACAAAGAACTTTATGAAGAAATGAAGGAAGCAATGAATAAAAGCTACGAAGAAGGGGCTGCTAAGATCATGGAGCTTTTGGATGAACAGAAAAACACTCCACTGAATATTGCCATCACTGGAGAATGTGGTTCTGGGAAATCCACCTTTGTTAATACCCTTAGAGGCCTAAGAGCTGATGACGAGGAAGCTGCGCCTTCTGGTCCAGTTGAAACCACCAAAGAACCTACACCATATGTTCATCCAAAGTATCCCAATGTTAAAATATGGGATCTCCCTGGAATTGGCACCACCAAGTTTCCAGCTGCTAAATACCTAGAGTATGTTGAGTTTAAGAAGTTTGACTTCTTCATCATTATCTCAGACACCCGCTTCAGGGAAAATGATGTTAAACTTGCTCAAGAGATTCAGAGGATGAAGAAAAAGTTCTACTTTGTTCACTCAAAGATTGACAATGATATACGTGCCGAAAAAAGCAGGAAAGGGTTCAATAAAGAGGAGATTCTTTCCAAAATCAGAAATAACTGTACTGAAGGTAAGTTTCTTTTGTAATACAAAACATTAATATATAAATATTTAATTAGTGGCTTCTTAAATAATATTATAAATGTAGTATTTTCCATCTTTCCTTTTTTTCTTTAGTTTAATTGTTGTTATTCTAAGAGTTAAGATTTTATAATAAGATGTATTTATTTTAATGTTGACAGTATATTTAGATGACATAAAGTCACACATATTAAATACCTTTTGTACTGTATTACACAGGGCTTGAAAATGCAGGTCTAGAGTCCCACCAAACATTCCTGGTGTCCAGTACTGAGCCCCACATGTACGATTTCAGTCGTTTAGTGGAGACTCTTGAAAAGCAACTCGCTGCACGCAAAAGGCATGCTCTGCTGTTGGCCATGCCCATCATCAACCTGGAGATAATCAACAAGAAGAAGAAGATATTTCAGGACAAGATCAAATATCATGCTGCTCTAGCTGTTATCTCCTCATGTTCACTTATTTTGGATGATATCATTGCAGAATACCAAGCTGGGTTTGGTCTCGATTGTGAGTCACTGCAGAAACTTGCAGACAGAATAGGACTGCCTTTGAGTGATTTAAAAGCTGTGATGAAATATCCTCTGGCTGATAATGAAAGGCTCACAGCTCTATTAGTGGACATTCTGTCATTATCAGCACGTTCAGCTGCTGCAGCTGTGAAGGATGAAAAGTTGGATTTCTTTTCAGCTATAGGAATTATAGGATCAGTAGCATTGTCCTGTTGGTCAACTTACAACTGTATAAACAGGTTGCTGGACATGTTTGTTGAGAATGCACAGAGTGTTTTTACAAAGGTTTTAGATCATTTGACAGCTAATGATCACATGGCCAGCCCATGTGATCATTAGCTGTCACGTGATTAGCCCTGATGAGCACGACTCAGAATAAGTCAAAACTTAAGAATCATCAAGCATGTACTCTTTGGAAATTAATCTCTTATTGAGCTGATGTACTAAGCTATATACACTGCCTTTAAGCTTTGAATACAAATGGTCCTTCTGGGTGTGATGATATATCTGATTTAAAGTTTGTATAAAATCTTAACTAATCATAAATAGCAAACATTTTGTGAACAACATATTTTTCATGATGTTTTAGATCATCTATACCCTGCTGGTTTCATATTTTTTTGTTTCTGTGTCTTTTTATAGTTCCTTGGTGTAAAATTGAAATGATCATGGAAATTGGCAACATACAGTATAAATATATATATTTTTTTTTCATAGAAAAATTAAGAAAACACCCATTTCATACGATCAAAGGTTGGAGCCTTTCATCCCTCACTGGTTCTAGCTCATCACAGCTGACACAGGAAGTAGATTTGAAGATTTTTATGAATGAAAGGGAAGATCAGAATATAATTCCTGTAAAGTATGTTTCTCACTCTAAAAAGCTCAAAATGTTACACCATGTATTTGTGATTATAACTGTGCATACAGCTAAGCATTCTGTAGTATGGTGTGTTATTAAATGAGTGTTAATCATTTAGTGGTATAGGCAATACATTTTTCTGAGTTGCTATTCTCTCCTGAATTTTCTTATGAAATCAGTGCGTTCCTGATCCTTTTTAGTTAGTTGTAGTTTGTTTCCTGAGACAAATGATTTCGCTGATGTTTTTCTCAAGAAAGCTGCAACCCAATTTGCATTTTCCGTGCAGGCACATTTTGAATAGGCAAAAATGTCACCCTAACATATCAGAACATGACTCCTACTGATCTACTGAACTCATTCTGGTCTTCTTGCTATACTACAGACTCTCTCGTCTCAGCTTGAATGAGTTGAGGTCTTATTGAGTTAGGGTGCTACATAGAGAGGATCAGCTGAATGAGCCACTCTATGCATCACAAATGGTACAGATAAAAGCTGAAACATTTTACATGAAGAAAATCAGTCACAGTAGTCTTTCATTCAATAAGAACATGTTTAGTTGAATATACAATTATCAAATCTGTTGCTATAATCTTTCTGTCCTCAATTCAAAGCACTTTTATAGTTAACTGTACATTTTAACATGATCCTTTTACAACAAATGCTTTTTACAGTTTATCGGTATCTCTTTTATTCTCATTACTAATAATCAAACAAGGATGAAAAGTTGTAATTATGTATTACATTTGTCTTCATGTTAAATAGTCAAGAGTGTGTGAAGCATTGTCATAATTATTATCTTTCAGTTAATCTGTTATTTAAAATAATTAAATTGTAGCTGCTTTAAAACTATGACTGTTCATATGAATGTAAAACTGAAAGTTGAGCTGACAAAGCTAATAACATCTACTCTTCCTGTTTTTGAAAAGGGTACAGCCAGGTTGTTTTCAGGTACAAACAGTTCCACAACCGAAAAAAGAGAGGACATTCTTCCTTCTTTCTAAAATGTCAAAAAATAAAACAAATAAAAAAAAAAACCTGAAAGACTTCTTTTGTGAAAAGAATTTAATTGGAGATAATCAGCAAGAAGGAGATATTTCAAGATAAAATATTGTGCTGCTCTAGCTGTTATGTCCTCATGTTTCTTTGTTTTGGATGATGTCAGAGAATGCCAGCTGACTTTGGTCTCGATTGTGAGTCACTGCAGAAACCTGCCGATAGAATAGGACTGCCTTTGAGTTATTTAGAAGCTGTCATGAAATCTCCTCTTGCTGATAACAAAAGGGTCAAATGTCTTTGTACAGACAACATTATGAGTACATTCAGCCTCTGCAGCTGTAAAGGGTGAAACGTTTCATTTCTTTTCAGCTATAGGATTTGCAGGATTCGCAGCATTGTGCTGTTGGTCAAAATATAACATGCAGGATATGTTTGTTGATAATGCACAGTGTGTTTTTACAAAGGTTTCAGATCATGTGACAGCTAATACCTGATGAGCTGGCATTACTCAGGCGAAGTTAAGCTGATGGGGTGGGGTGGCTGTAGCTCAGGTGGTAGAGCGGGTCACCTCCTCATAAGTAGGGGTGTAAAGGATAGAAATCACACCGTCATCTTTGCATCCCGTAGATTGTGTTGAGTATTTACTGCCCTCCAGTGTTCACACTGTGAAACTACAACAGAAATAAGTCAGGAAACATTTATCACCAATAGATTGTGTTCTTAATTAATATTTTACATCATTAGTGTTAGTGAGCACTAATGTTAGCATTTTCTTTGATTTTTTTGTATATATACTATAAAGTATATATAGAGCAATTCATTGTAAAACAAGTTTTTCACGGTTATGGAAGCAAATGAATAAGCACAAAACTCCCAGATTACTGAGCCAACACCAGTGAGAGATTACAATACAACATGCAACAAAGTCTACAGATGTCTCTGTGATGACGTTATGTTGCTGTAAGTCGTAACATCACATATCAGATTGATTAATCTATGAGCAAACCTGAGCAAAAGAGGGATGATCATCAGTCTTTCTGAAATGTAATTCACCGTGCCGTCATTTTATACAACACGTTCTGCTCTGCTGTGAAATACCATTTCTCTGAAATAGAAATGGGTTGAATATTGGTTCAAACACAGTTTATGCAGAAGGTTTTTAAATCCAGCACCAGTAACCAAAGCAGAAACTAAGAACTAAGATCAATCAGGATAAAAACCAAACATTCATCAGCATCAGCGGTTAAAAATGGTCCATTTGTTACTTAAAATAATCTCACTTTTTCATACTGGGGTTTTCAGAGTACTTTGGAAAATGTTGGATATTGCTTGTAGTTTAGTTGCAGTCCAATAGACTCGTAACCTGGCTCCAGTTAATGAAGACATAGGCAGGCTGTAGCCTGTGCATAAATAAAGTAACATAAAAATAACCATTTCCTGGACTGAGCCACTTTATTTCTTCATCACTGGCTCCAAATACTTTCCTCAGGATGATGAAGATGCACAGAGAGTATTCATTAAGCCCACAATGGATGGCTCATTTTAAACAGTTTATGCAAGAATTTGAAAACCATGGACATTGTTTCAGAAATTTGATTTAAATGGCTGCCACTAAACTCAAAATTAATATAAGCATCTCCTCATCATCCTCCTATAAGCCTTTGATCCAGACATAACCAATGAGAGTGAAGAAAAGGAAAAAAAACAATCTGTTGTAAGGGACAAAAGTTTATTGTAACCCTACAAAAGACACAGGGTGAGAAAAAAAAACAAAATAGATGAAAACCAAACCAAAACAAAAGCTTCTCGTGTTCATACAAGTGTCAGAACTATCCATCATACACGGACCACAGTTTAATGATTCTGATTTTTAATATAACATTTGTCGTAATGCGTTGTGTACATACAAAATATAGCAAACTAAATAAGGCAAATAAATAGAGGTACAATTTACAGGAAATGAAACATTCCTCATGTTTTCATCTTTTTTTTTCGTTTTTTAAATCTCAGCTCAGACATCAACAACCGCGTACAAAATGCTTTTTTTTAATTTTTTTTTTTTTATTTCTCCAACTGTACATCTTTCAGGTGGAGGATACATTTTTCTTTTCTTTTTTTCCAAACATAAAAATACTGACTCCTCACAATTATACAAGCTCGAAGAATGGGTGCAACTTTCCTCAGGCAGTACAGGCTGTGGTTTAACAGGTGTGTTTCAGTTTGCAAGCAGTTTTCTACGAAAGGAGAAACAATTCACACTTTGTGCACCCGTCTTTAGGCATGCAGCTCAACGCCATGTAATGACAGAAATGTGGTACTGACATAAAATACCCCCCCCATCATCCCTCTTTTTAAATTTTTTCTCCAGACTCACCAAAGCAGGAGACAGCACCTGCTCTGTACCACAGTCGCCTCTTAGTTTCCCCACAAATCCGATCTCTGCCATTCAACAGACTCTTAAAGTGTTCCAAGCGGCCCAGCCGGAGTCCTCAGCCTCACTTTCCTCCCTTTCCTATAAACACCATCTTTAATTTCTTCTTCTTTTTAAATTTTTTGTTATTTTGCACCACACTTTCTTTGCACCCTTCTAGTTTCTCACGGGCCCTCAATCCTCGCTGCAAATGGAAATGTCCCATCATCAAAGTGCATTGAAACAAGCTACTTATTTCCATCTTTACACTCAAAAATAATAATAATAATAATAATAATAATAATAATAATAATCAGCCAGTCAATGGCCAAATAGACATCCAACCATGTAACAACACAAAGGTTTTAATACTGACAATACCCCTCATGAAATAGTCTGCACTACAACATGTGTTAAAGCTCTGAATGAAGGGTTTAAAGTATCTGATGAGTATAACTCAAAAAGGATCAGAGGCTAGAAAACAAAAGAACTAAAATATACACAAGATGCTGGTTTAAGGAGAGGAAGTCATGTAATATCCTCTTTTTAAATTTTAAAAGTGTCGGAAAGTTTTAAGTGATTTTGGTTCACTGGTTAATCTCTGGGATACAATTTCTGTCTCACATTATGCTTTTTAACCTCACGGCAGCTTCTCTCTGCTTCAGAGGGGGTAAAAAAAGAAAGAATATAAAGTATAAGTGTGGAAGAACTCACATAAAAGGAAGTGAGTGAGTTTACCTGTGCACAGGTAACACATAACCCCAAACCTTCCTGAGGAAACATTTAAGTGCACCTGCTGACGTTATTTAGAAGGTACTGATTAGAGCCGTTTTTGATAGGTTGTGAGGTCAGTGAAGTGCATTATACTCGGCCACAAGATGGCGCCATATCCCTACCAAATACTGTACGTTAGCTTTGGAAGTCACAAATACAAACGTGTAAAAACAGGATGAGAGGCACTTAAAAGTGAATGATCACACAACAAAGAACAGAAAAACTCCAGAAAGGACAAACTGGGGAAGTCACCATTAGAAATACAAACATGGTGGGTCGAGACCTCTCTTCTGACTCTGAATGAATGGGATGGTTAACATGAAAATACATGCTTGATGTTGACTTTACACCCCATGATTAGAGCCCGCTCTGTGGAAACACTTTCTGCAGCAAAGCTAAAGCCAAAACAAAACCAACAGTGCCCAAAACTGCAATTCCTTTAATGGCCACTGGAGGCTAGCTCCAAAAGCGAGTCAATCTCCATTAGACACACCCATGTTAAAACGACCAGTTTAAAGCAAAAATAAACATAGTTTTGTTTTGTTTTTTAGCCACTTTCTCACTTCATAACAATTTTTTTTTGTGCAACTCCCCCATTTAAACATGATTAAAATTTACCACTACTATCAGGTTTGTGGCCTCTTTTACTGACAGATGTCTGGCAGGCTTCATCTCAGAAAACTGGAGAAATTAGTAACATTGGTGTCCAGTTAATTGCATACAGACCATCTGTGCTCCAGTTTTGGTAACTAGTTAAATTCTAGTACTTTATCTGTATGTTACTTAGCAGACACAGATAACTTCTAATTATAGCTAATGCTAGCTAAAAAAAATTAGCACTCTACCCTCTCATCCAAATATGGTCACGTCTGGTCCAAAAGACAAAAAGAACAAAACAAAAAAACAAACAAAACAAAAGCAAGAAAAAGAATAAGATGGCTTCATAATGGGACTTCAAAAACCAATGAGTGACATCGTAGTGGCTACATCCATATTTTAATACAGTCTATGTGCACTGCCATATTTAAAAAGAACAAAAAAAACAAACAAAGAATCAGATGCTAATACTGATTACACTGCAGCCTCACTCCTACTGCTCTGAATACTTCAAAAACTTCTATTAAAAAACAAGGTGGCTTCACTTAGTGGGCCTGATTTGATTGACTTGATTGACAAGCTGGAGAAAAAGATGAAAGTATGAATTCTTTTCTACAACGTGCTCCGATTTACCCTCTTTAAGTGCTTTGTTGTACCCTGACATGACAATAAGAGACTCGTCACAAGGTGCGGTGTGACTCTACCATGGAATAACTGAAAATAAAAAAAATAAATAAAAAAAAGCAGAGAGATGCTGAACTAAGTGAGAATTTAACCTTACTGCAGAGCCAGAGTGATGTTGTAAAGAAACTGCAGCTTGTGCCTTTAAATGAATTTCATGGCATTCCTTCATTATGTTAGTTACAGATAATCTGACAACATACAGGATGCTGTCATTGGCTTGTGGACTTCTGAGTGTAAAGATTTCAGAAAAGCTGCAGTGCAAACAAGACGTACAGATGTGAAAAGGGTGAGCGATTACCTCTTTTTTTTTCCTTTTTCTTTTTTTTTTTTTTTTTACATAAAGCGCAAAATGTATAGAAATTCACTTCAACGCCAACTTGCAACACCAACAAATAATGCATTGCGTGTACAAAATCCCAAAACATTAAAAAAAGACCTCTTTGCAATTAGCTTGTCTGCATCTAAATATAAATATATATCAACGCCTAATTGCAGTATGTTTTGTATTAATACATTTACATTAGTTTTTTCTTTCCTTTGGCACTGCTAATGCCAGAACAATGTTGGTCAGAGTGAAGGTGAGGCCTGACTCATGTGGCACGGTCGTGTTTTTAAATCAGGTGGATCAGGCTGAGAAGTTTCCTTGAGAAGAGCTGAGCATAGCGGGATGGACACGTCCTTCCCGAAGAATGTTGGTATGACTCTGGATCCTTCTTCAATCTTTCAGAAGCCTACAAATCATTCTGAGACGTGTTGTCTCCTTGACTTTCTGTGGTTGAAAAGTCTCTTTTCTGGGGAACACCTGATGGTCGAGGTTATCATTTAGTTCCCTTCAGCTTCTTTTTTCGAAATCTGCCTGGAGATGCTTCATAGTCCTTTTACCAATCCTTTGTCTTTGCCTCGTGACTATATACAGCGTGACTGTCCGATCCCAGTGTCCTGTGTGCTCTAAAGCTCAATAGTTAAATGACAGGGCTTTTTCAGCACCAGAGAGCTTGCAAAGGATGTGTGAATGGGGGAGAAAAGTGAAAAAGACTGGGGTGATAGACAGTGAGAGCCTTGAGCACAGTGTTAAAGGATATGGTCAAATGACATGGGATAATGTGTCACAGTGGTGTGTCCACTTGTCCATCCTGGTAACATCCAGGACAGAAGGAGTGGAAATAAGCTTTACAAGACCAATCAGAGGAGAGTGCTGCATCCTTCAACACGGCTCGGCCGTTCTTAGTCAGTCCAGCCGTTATTTACATCCTCTCCAATGTCAGCGGTCACTGTCCCACAACCTGGACTAAAGGTGTTAAAAGCTCAACGCAATGGCAGATTTTAGGTGTTTTTTCTTTCCTTCCTGTTCCCTGATCTAGTAGTTAACCTTGGTGACGGTTCTTTCCCGGCCGCTACCCTCAGCCAGCTGATTGACGGAGCGTTTGCGATTTCGCTTGAACTTGTTCAGGTCTTTGTCGAAGACCTCGCCAGAGCGCAAAGCCGAAACCAGGTCGTCAAACTCCCCGCCGACCTCTTCCGTGGTGCCGCTCTTTTTGGCCCGTCGTTCCCGCTCCCTTTGATCCTTAAGCTGGAGAGGAATAGAAGACGGGGTTGCTGTAAAAACTATTATTAACCGTCATCACGGCTTCAGGTGTATTCTCTGCTTGTGTGTCTCACCATCGCCTCCATCCGGGCCCTCCGCTCCTCCTCATCCTTGCGTCGCTGCATGTTCTCGAGGTCCTGTCGTGCTTCGCTGAACGACTGCAAGAAGGTGTCGAAGATCCCGAAAAAGTCATCCGGCTGCATTCTCCCTTCTTCCTCCCCAAAGTGCTTTAGAGATTTGGCAAACTGCACAAAACCCATATACGGTCATTAATATACATTTTTAAACAGACTGAAACCAAATGCGTCATTATACAGGCTGGACATGAGCATGTGAGCTTGCTCTTTAAATTCATCTACTGCCATTCATGCTGGAAATTAACAAGAGCAGCAGGAACACACACACACGGTATGAAATGACTGCATGATTTGACCACCGTATGTCCACCCAGTTCTGTTCAAGCTGTTCGGTGCTCTGTGCCAGGACAAAGCCTGCGGCCAAGCACACTCTACATTCCCACACTCAGCTTTGTGCTGCAGTACTACAGAGCACTACACTGACACACACACAGGCCCAGTCACAGTCCTAAAACACAACAAGATACAATATGTAGTGCGCAGAGGCCATGGTTTGAGACAAAGATATTAGCAACATATGTGACCAGTATTTCAAAAGAACGTGCGATAGGTTTGTGAAAAATTAGGATTTCATAAAGCATAATTGTCACATGTATATGGTTTAACACAACAAACAGGCCACACTGAAAGGAGTGAATGTGAAAGTCAGTATTCTTTACAAAGGTAGCAGCTGTTCATTCTATCATTTGAAGAAAAAAAAATAATACATTTGGGCACTTTTATAAATTTTGCAAGATGAAAGTTTCAAAATACACTCAGGGTGAGGCTACATTCAAGCACGATCTGCAAAACACATTTGAAGCTGGGATTTTTGGGCCATTTGGATGCAACAGAACAAGCGGTGTAGTTATTCTTTATTTATCTCCATTGGGAAAATCATTCTCTCCATTTAAAACATCCCAAGTGTTAGGAGAAGTGAGTCCTTAAAAGCCACATGGGGGATAAGTCAGTGCCCAGGTCAAGGGCAGTCTGAGCCTATAGCAGCATAACGTAGGGATGGTTCAGGGTCATCTGATCCAGCTCCAAATAAAAGCTTTATAGGCAACTTAAAGTTTCCTCCTCATCGTTGCTTACATTTTCATGTTTGTTTCGCTCCTTCCTATTCTCAGAGCCACATTTACACTGAAGATTTCCCAACTTTTAGTATAAACAAAATATATCTTATCTCAGATCACTGACAAAGATTCTTCATATATTTATTTTTTGGTGGATTTATTGCAAACTAATTAAAAAAAAAAAAAGATACATGTTAAAACTTTCAGGTAAAAACGGCTTCTGTTGGTCTCTTCTGCACTGTGCTATTATCCTCTGTCTCATCTTCAGGGAGAGTTCAGTGACAGTAAACATGACTCTAGTTTATATGAGGTTAGCATCGTACTGTAAGTGGTCCTCGTGTTGTGATAAAACCATCCTGTCATTATGGTACTAGTCTCCATGGCAACCCCACCGTCATCACTCTCTCTCTCCTAGTAATTATGTGTCTGGTCAAATCCGTTTCCTCTCGTCCCCTCGGGTCTGAGCTAAATGCGTAAACGCACACACACACACACACGCACACACACTCCTGCACACACAAAATGAAGAATGTGAAGTTACAACACTGTGCAGCTCATCTCACACAACCACTAAAATAAACACAGCCAGGCTCTGTGAGAGGCCAATTATCTCTTTCCATTCTCTGATTATTTATTATGCCTTATTTTTTTAAATAATAGATTTTAAATTATAGCTTTTTCCACTCACAGAGATGTAAATTTCTTTTTAAAAAATTAACAAAACCCTGTTTGTTGTTCAAAAACACTCAAAGAAATCCTTTATGACTGATCTGTTTACAAACTAAATCGATCATTTATTTATCCAAAATAAAAATCCCATATAGGAGGACAGAGATGATCCGTCCTCCAGTGAGCAGTGGTATGGTTTCATGCTGAGAAAGAGCACTGTAGATGTAATTTTTGCTTTGGGAGATGATGAGATGCTGATGATGAAGAACAGAAACAGTTGCTCTGTGTCTTTGTGGATCTAGATCTAGGGTACCGGGGAGTAATCGCTGTGCTCTATGAGGAAGTTACGTGAGACTGGAGTAGGACATGTATGAGGACAAGATGCGTTAAGAGGGACAGATGGGTTCAAAGTGGGGATGCGATTATGTTGGGGATTGTCTGTAAGTCCCTTCTTATTTGCAATTGTGATCGACAGGTTGACAGAAGATGTCACGCAGGAGTCTCTGTAGACTGTGATGTTTGCACATGACATTATGATCTGTAGTGAGAGTAGGGAGGAGAGTCTGGAGAGCTGGAGGTATGCTCTGGAGAGAAGAGGAATGAAAGTGGGTAGAAGCAAGACGGCATGCATGTGCGTGAATGAGAGAGAGAGACTGATGGAAAGGTGAAGCTGCAAGGAGCTTCAGTAGTAAAGGTGAAGTGAGTTTAAATATCTGGGGTCAGCAATTCCCAGCAACAGATGGACTAGATGGAGATTTTATTTGTGACAGAAGGATAGCAGCAAGAGTAAAAGAGAAAGATGATAGCGAGAAGTGCTGTGATGTATGGTGTGGAGATGGTGGCACAAAAAAAAAAAACCAAAAAAAAAACCAGGATCATAGATTTTTTTTTGAGGGGACAACATTAAAAATCAGTACATCAGCGAGACCGCTCATTTTGAGCAGTTTGAAGGCAAAGTTAGAGAGAAAAGGTTGTGTGCAGAGGAAGGACAGTGGATACAATGCAAAAAGGGTGTTTTATGTTGACCTGCCAGGTAGAAGGAAGAGAGGAAGACCACACAGAAGATTCATGGATATAGTGAAAAGGACATGTAGAGGATGGGTGTGACAGAAGAGGATGCTAGGGATAGGTTGAGATGTAGGCAGATGGTTCACTACAGCAAACCCTAAAGGTAGAAGCTGAAAGAAGCAGATGACACAACTTCACAAAAAGTAATGAATGCTGCTAGCACTCAGCATTTAGAGGCAATTTATGCACCTTAAAAATAAATAAATTGTCAAAGGGAAATCCCAGGGTAAGTACAGTTGCTGAATGGACGCATTTATTACAGCGTGACACACTAAAACGCCTCAACCGACAGAGAGGAGGATGCACATGAACAGTCAGCCTCCCCGAGTCATTTGTCCGACGGGATTGGCTAATACGAACATGCTGCCAAGCAAGCTAAAGAGGCACTTAGAAAGTAAACATCACTTCTGAGAAAAACTCAAGAGTGCTCGCTCTGAATCAAGCGTCAGCCTCTGGAGATGAAGATTTAAGCCAGCCCCGATGAAGCCCCCCCCCAAACAAACAAACAAACAAACAAACAAACAAACAAACAAACAAACAAACAAACAAACAACAACAACAAAAACTGGACTCGAGGCAGGGTCGAAACGCACCACATATTCCCAAGTTGCT